>JAPVLO010001469.1:0-126241 GCA_027257055.1 Cephalopachus bancanus | reverse complement strand
ATCCCAGCACTTTGAGAGGACAAGGTGAGAGGATTGCCTCGGCCCATGGGTTTGAGACCAGCCTGGGCAACTGGAGCGACCTCAACTTTACAATAAATTAAAAATAAAAGTAGCCGGGCATGGTGGCATGTGCCTGTATTTTAAGTTACTTGGAAGGCTGAGGCAGAAAAATCACCTGAGTCCAGCAGAATCACCTGCCTAATGTGAGGGAGAGATTGAACCCTTCTGTGTCTCACACTTAAAAATGTAAAGTTCACAGATTAGTAAAACCCCATCCATGTTTTTGGTATTCATCAATTTATGATTTCTTCATTTTCCTCCTAATCCGAATCCTTTCCTTTTCAAGATTACCTATCTGTTGAAATAAATTAATCTGGGGAAAATTTTAAAAACCTAATCAGGATTAAGTGGGTGGAGATTCAGGAATTTAATCAGATATCACTTTCTGATTGGAAACCACCAGTTGAAAAGAGGTGGCATGTTAGGAAGGTCAACAAGGACATCTGAAGAGCAGCTGGGGAGACCCAGAAGTTTGGAGCCTGGAGTCACTGTCTGGTTTCTGTGAGGTGTGATCCCCCTCTCAACCACATCAATCTGGTAAGTCCTGGCCCACCATAAAGACTCAACATTATGATCAGTCATCAGCTAGATGTCCAAATGGAAAAGCCAGAATCTTCTTTTTTATGCCTTTTTTAAAAATGAAAAATATAAGCCTTTGATTTTGCCTGTAAGTGCAGTGCTGCCTTCCTCTTAAACATTTCAGTTTGAGCTTGGTTCATGTCATTTTAAAATTGCTTCACCAGATAGAATTTTTTAGAAAAATTAAAAATAATTGGCTGGAATTTTATTTCTTGACTTTTATGCATGTATTTTTTGTGCTTTTGATATATGGTTACTCAACTTTGTGGTTTTGCAGTATAAACTTTCATTTTATGAAAAACTTAAAAATATTCGATACAATATATTTAAGAATGAAGTCTTGTTCTAAATATGGGTTCTACTCCTTCATCTAGTCACATTTCTAAGCAATGATTTCTAAAAGTGTAAGGCATGTGCTTTGGGCTCTACATCAGAGAGCTAATGTTTTCCATCTCTAATTTCCCCGTGCTCAATAATACTTAACGTGACTTTTGCATTTCCTCATTTAGTTTTTAAAAATGAAAAGGAATGAAAACTTATCATAGGAACATCTCCTTAATTATTCCCAACCAGGTTAGGAACTGAGAATGTGGGTTGTGTTGGGCCACATGACACACCCACGTGCATTTTCCTGGCTTGAGCGGTAACCAGTAATATCCCCAAATAGGGCAGAGCAATAGACTTTAGTCTTCGCTGACCTACTTCCCAGTTTGAATGGAATCAAGTAGAGCACTCGATGGAAGTGAATGGGCTAGTGGCCACCTTGTACCTCTCTGGCACTTGTGGAAAGATTTTCCTGGTAGCAGCAGGGGTAGAAGTATGTCTCTGTGACCACTGAGTGTTCAGTGAAATTGGGGTAAGCTGCCAGAGCAGGGGGATTGGGCCAAGGAAAAGAAGGGGTTGTGTAGGTGTGGCCTGATCAGAATGTCTTTTCTCTGAATGAATCCCAGATTTCCTTTCATTGCAGAATCATGATGAGTCTCCAGACCCCACCCAGACTCCTGGAACTGGCAGGGCAGAGCCTGTTGGAGAAGGAGGCCATGGCCATCTCTGCTCTGGAGGAGCTGCCCGTGGAGCTCTTTCCACCTCTGTTCATGGAGGCATTTACCAGGAGACGCAGTGAGATACTGAAGGCAATGGTGCAGGCCTGGCCCTTTCCCAGGCTTCCTCTGGGTTCCCTGATGAAGACACCTCAACTGGAGATCTTAAAAACTGTGCTGGATGGGCTTGATGGGCTGCTTTCCCAGAATGTTCGCCCCAGGTGAGGTGATCCTGATGTCCTACTAGGAAGGGTCCAGGTGTTCTGGGAAGGGACAGCTGGGTCAGTTAGAGGAGGGGTCAGAGGGTAGACCAGAGACTTCTGATGGTGCCAGTGAGGAAATTCAGAGAGGCCCTGACCTGCTGAGCCTCTTCTTGGAAAGAGTTCCCTGACAATAGGACTACTTACCATGCAGGGACCACTGAGGGAACAGAAACCTCACTCCCCCCAATGGAACTTAAAGGTACTGGAAGTGGAGGACAGGTTTCGTCAAAAACGATAGAGAATGGAGTAAAGTCAGGGAGAGGGAGCACACGCGGGAATGGAAACAGCCAAATGTCCACGGAGTGGAGCATAAGCTTAGGTCAGAGGTGGATTTCTGGTCAAAATGCTGAGAATCTCTCTTTTTTCCCCCAAGGAGGAGGTGGAAACTGCAAGTGCTGGATTTACGGAATGTTGATCAGAACTTCTGGAGTGTATGGTCAGGAGCCACTGTGTGTTCCCCGAAGGCCATGAGCAGGAGAAAAACAGTGGAGGACTGTCCGGGGAGAGGAAGGCAGCAGCCATTGAAGGTGTTCATAGACCTTCATCTCAAGAAAAGAACCTTAGATGAATTCTTCATCTTCCTCTTTCTGTGGGCCAAGTTGAGAAAAGGTTTACTACACATATGCTGTAAGAACCTGAAGATCTTTGTGATGCCCATCAAAAATATCAGAAAGGCCCTAAAACTGGTTGATCTGGATTGTATCCAGGAGGTAGAAGTGAATTACACCTGGACACTGTCCACCCTGGCACGGTTTGCTCCTTACCTGGGCCAGATGCGTAATCTCCACAAATTTGCCCTCTCCCACATCTATGTTTCTCCCTACATTTCCCCGGAAAAGAAGGAGGAGTTTGTTGCCCAATTCACCTCTAAGTTTCTCAAGCTGGATCACCTCCAGAAGCTCTACATGGACTCTGTCCCCTTTCTTGAAGGTCACCTGGACCAGCTACTCAGGTGAGGAAGGATGGGGAGCTGTTTTTGCTGACCAGAGCAAAGCCTTCCTTTGTTGCAGCAAACACTGAAGGACATCTGCCGTGTGCTAGCCAGTAGTGATGTCACAGTGATAAAGATTCTAGAATATCAACACACTGTGGTGTTCACTGTTCTACCTTGATGTGGGTATCACTCAGCCACCCCAATATAGGCTGAGGCATCAAATAGGGTAGATACATTAGAGAGTGACACAATGCTAGGACCACAGCCTTGACTTTCTGGGTTCAGGCAAGGCTTCCATCTCAGCCTTCCAAGTAGCTTGAACCAAAGGTGGATGCCACCACAACTGGTTAACTTTTTTTTTTTTTTTTTTTAGTTATAGAGATGACATCCTGTCAGGTTGCCCAGGCTGGTCTCAAACCAGTGGAATCAGGCAATCCTCTGGCCAGCACCTCCAAAAATGCTAGGATTATAGGTGTGAGCCACTACACCCAGCAATTGGTGGTATTTACAGATGAAGAAAAATGGTTTAGAGATTTTATGGACTTGGCCTAGTCACATGAGTTATAGTGAAAGGACTGAGTCTCTTTTTTTCTTGTTGGAGTCTCACTGTGTTGCCCAGTCTGGAGTGCAATGCACGCTCTTGATCACTGCAGTCTTGATCTGCTGAGCTCAGACAATCCGTCCTCAGCCTTCAAGTAGCTAGAACTACAGGCATGTGCCACCACACCTGGCTTATTTTTTGATTTATTGTAGAGACAAGGTCTCCCCAAGTTGTCCAGGCTGGTCTCAGATCCATGAATTTAGGCAATCCTTACCTCGGCCTCCTAAAGTGCTGGGATTACAGGTGAGAGCCACCATGCCTGGCTGACCCAGCCTCCTATGAGGCTAAATTGAGTAAACTGCCTTGTCTTTCCAGCATCATGGGTGTTGACCTTCACATGGTCAATACAACCTCAAGTTTCGGGAAAATTGTCATCTTCCACTTGGGTCATTTCCTTCCACTTCTCATTACCATTCCTAGGACTGACTGCTTGTGTCTCCTCAGGTGCCTGAAGAACCCCTTGGAGACCCTGGCAATAACTAACTGCCTGCTGTCCGAATCAGACCTGAGGCATCTGTCCCAGTGCCCGAGCATCAGTCAGCTGAAGGTCCTGGAACTCACTGGTGTCAGACTGGCCCACTTCAGTCCCACGTCTTTCCACATTCTGATAGAGAAGATAGCTGCCACTGTCCAGACCCTGGACTTAGATGAATGTGGTATCTTGGACGCCCAACTCAATGCCATCCTGCCTGCCCTGAGCTGTTGCTCTCAGCTCACCACCTTCAGCTTTCGTGGAAATCCCATCTCCATGGCTTCCCTGGAGAACCTGCTGCGCCAAACCGTCAGGATGAGCACTCTAAGCCTAGAGCTGTATGATGTCCCTCTAGAGACTTGTGGCAGCCTGGGTGTGCTCCACCACAGAAGTTTTGCCCAGCTTCAGGATGAGCTGATGGAGACACTGAGGGACTTAGGAATTCCCAAGAGGGTCTTGTTCTGTACAGTACCCTCCTCTCACTGTGGCATCAGTGTGTTCTATTACCTGGAGCCCTGTCAGTGCTGCTATGAGATGGCTGACTAGTTGGGTGAATATCTCAAAGCATTCTTCAGGACACTTGGAAACTGTCCAGGGCATAGGTAATGTGAGCATAAGACCCATTCTTTCAGATGCTTGCACAGTGTGAATGCGAAACAGAAAAGTGATGCAGCAGGGAGCATGCCCAGAGGGGAATGCTGACCTTGAGAACAAATGGGACCTTTGGGGACATGTGTTTTGTAGAGTTGGAAATAGGAATCTGAGTTTCTAGAGTGGGATTTGAACTTGAGAAGTACATGAGGAATTCCTGCTGAATAGATCACTATAAGGAAATAGTCATTAATAAAAAGAACCTCAGTGTAAATGTTCTCGTATCCTCCATGATCTTTTAACCTGTTTGAACAACTTACACTTTGGGAATTTCCAGTTACTGATAAGGAGAAAAGAAGCACTGAGATGTCTGTGATTAATCATGTTTGTCTCTAGGAAGTCAAGGTGTCAAAACAACATTCGACCATTTGGATCAATTCTCTTCTATTCCTTTCTTCTATCTGGGCATTGGTTATCTTTCTGTTTTCTGCAGCTGATCAGTGTGCTAATACACACCAGGTGTACCTGGAGCATTCTAAGTGAGTAAGCATGAACCACTGGAGTAAAGCCCTCTCAAGGGTTCTCAGTGATAACCAGATGCTGAGACCCTGTTATCTCTTAATAACTGAATCCAGAAGAATCAGTTCCTGGCCACTACCTGTGCTGGGAAAGGGCTTCCCTGCACAGGGTGTGGTTCCATGTCCTGCCAGGGTACATCCACACTGTGGGGGGGGGTACCCAAAAAACCCATAATTTATTTATGAAACATTGTGTATTATTCTTACATGTTTAAACTTTGGTCAAAATGCTTCCTGTTTGATGCAATACACCTATCACTTTTTCTCTTGGTCAGAAGAGTTTTTGAACTCATCATTTTGGATGCCCTTTAGTGCTCCTGCCATTTTTTCTTTCACCCCTTCCACATCAGGAAAGTATTTTCCTTTGACGATTTTGCTCATCTATGGAAACAAAACAAAGTCACTGGGGGTGAGATCAGGTGAATGGAAAGGGTGAGGTATGGGGTTCATTCGATTTTGATTGAAAGCTGCTGAACACTCAGCATAATGTTGGTAGGCATGTTATCATGGAAGAACCAGTCATCTGTTTGTCACGACTTGGGACGTTCTTCTGTAAAGTTTGATACAACCTTCTCAAACTTCCACATAAAGACTTTGATTGACTGTTTGATCCAGAGAAACAATTTCTGAGTGTCCTACAATAAGGCAAGCTCCAATACAAGATATTTCCAGGCTTTTTGGGTCCACCTTGTATATTGCCTGCAATCTCAGGGCATCACCTACCCATACCTATCAACTTGGTCGGTAGCTGCCCTTTCTGAATGAAATTAGTTGTGGCTACTGAAGATATCCAAATCCCCTTGCAGCAACATAATAAAATAAGGCATGCAACTCATTTTAAATGTTTTTCTATGACCTTCACAAACTTTCATTTGGGGAGGAGTTGTCCCATGGTGATGAAATATCTCAACATCTCCCTTCTCCAGTCAAGGAGGCTAGTGTGGCATATTCTGAAATCGCATATCACCTGGGTGCAGTAGCTCATATCTGTAATTCCAGCATTTTGTGAGGTGGAGGAGAGAGGATTGCCAGAGCCCAGGGGTTTGAGAACAGCCTGGGTAAGACTTTGTCTCTACAATAAACCAAAATAGCTGGGCATGGTAGCACACACTTGTAGTTCCAGCTACTTGGAAGACTGAGGAAGAAGGATCACCTGACCACAGAAGGTCGAGGCTGCAGTGGCTGTGAGCATGCCACTGCACTCCAGTCTGGAGACAGAGTGAGACCCCTACTCAGAAGAACAAAAAAATAAATTGTGTACCATGAGAGAATGAATAATGATGATGTGCCTGTGGGTAGTGAGTGATTTTCCCTTGAAGAGTGATTCTAAGCAAAGGACAGCCAGCAAACGACGCTGCTAGGGATTGAGGGCCTGGTGTTGGGCAAGCACCTGTGACAAGATCCTTAGTTTCCCTGTAGAATGAGGATGAAGGTACCCATCAGTTTCTGGGACCTTTGTAAAATCTCACAAGATGATGTATGTTTGGTACTTGGCACGGGACATGGCATACAGGAAGAGCACAATAAATGTATATTTTCCTTCTATTTCCCTTTTGGCAGAAGTCCCAAGCATTTTCATCCTTCAATATGAGAACTAAAAATAAAATTCTCCAACCATCTGAACACACCCCCTCTTGGCCAGGGACACCCCAGAGAAATCTTACAAACTGAGACACTAGCATGGCAAGATGAGAGGTTGGACAGACTTCATTTTACCCTCTCTCTCTTGTGGCTTTGATACAATCAAAGCATTAATTCTAACATAGAGAGCATAAGACACAGAATGGCCTATTTGCGGTAATGAGGTACCAAATTATAATAAACAGGACCTAAGGTCATGCCAGGTCACTGTGAAGTCATGCACACTTATACTTAAAGAATGAACTACATTCTAACTGCCATAATGATTTTCCTTTCCTCTAGCAGCTAAACAAGAAACAAGCACTCACATCAAGGTAAGTGATATTCAAACAATTGCAACTCATCCACCCCCAGACACAAACTGATTCTCTAGTTCTATAAGCCATAACTACAGCTTTGATTGGACAACAGGTTGATTTCAGTAACTTTTGATGCAGATTTTTCAGGTCAGCCTGGGTTGTGATAGCGTCAGCTCAATGGGTCAGCCAGTGAAGCCCCGGAAGCATCAGCTCTAATGGGTTGGCAAGCCAAACCTGAAAGTGTTGCTGGTTTGGTGGGCTGGCAAGTCTAGCCCCTGAGGTGTCTCAGCTTTGGAGTTTCGTCTTCTTCTGGCAGCTCTCCTCATTCAGTTGGCTCCAGATCTTCTGCAGCTCTTCAGGTTGCAGCTCTTCATGGTCAAGGTTCTTGTCTCATGCCCAGGAAGAATGAGGGACATGGACAGTCAGAAAATGAGAAAGCAGGATTTATTGAGGTGACAGAGAAACTCCTGCAATGGAAGGAGACCTGAGGGGGTTGCCCATCTGGGACCACACACCTGGTGCTTATATAGTAATAAGTCCAAGCGGATTGGCTAGCACTAGCTGTGAGCTGTAGCTGTTCTGATTGGTTCGTGTTAAGGTAGGGTCCTAATGGTGAGCAGATTGGTTGTTTTTTGATCCTAACAGTGAGTACCTAACTCTAGCTTGAGAGGCTCGCAGGGTGCTTGTTTACCAACGCTGAGCCTGAGAGGCCTGTGGGGAGTTCACTACGTTGTTACCAGAGGACCAGCCTGTCTCTCTACCTAGCCTTTATCTAGCTATCTCCTGTCTCATTCCTAACTGCCATTAGAGAGTAAGGACAATGACCGGTCTGGCTACTTCCTGCTGATCATGGGCATCGTATGGGGACGGCAGTAGGGGATCCTCCAGAGTGCAATCTAAAGGTCCTTGGTAGAAAGCAGCTGCCATACCATGTTCCATCTGCATCACCATTTGCAGTTTGATGGCCTCTATGCAAGAAGAAACAGACTTTACAGGACGGTTAACTATACATGGACCAAGCACAAGCAATACAACAAAAGGAGCTATTAAGGGAAAACCCATGTCCATATACTGGAAATCCCTAGAGAGGATAAAAAAGATTGTAACCAACTGGGTTCTGAAACTGCCTGTCTTGTAAAGAGTCAATGACTTTATCATTGCCTTATAACCTGTAAAGTCTCTTTTACTCGGGTGGACGTGTTAATATGGAAACAAGTTTCATTTACTAATGCACATGTTCCTCCACATTCTGCTATGAGCATATCCAACATTTGAATAATTATTCTGTTGAGTCATGTCTGTAATGGAGGGTGAGAAAGGGTGCTTATAAGAAGCTAGGTCTAATGATACTAAAAACAAGGAGCAAGATAGAGTAGGCATTTTGCTTGTTTCTGTGATGAAGACTTGTAGGGAAGAAAACAATCCCATGGATGCTCAGGATTAAGGGGTCCTTGGCAGAGACATCTAACAGTACAAATCAAATTGAAAACAAAGGCATCAAGTATAGGTAGAACCAACAGGAGGAAATTCAGAGGCAGTAAGTAGTGGCAGTTATCTTTTATGATCTTCAGTTTGGTCCTGTATGCTTTTATGGGTCAGCTAAGGCAACTTCTCCTGGACTCCATGCTTTCACTCTAGTGTGATGGAGCCACAAGTCTATTTCAGTAAATTTTACTGAAAACAGCTTTCAGATTAGTTGGAATGTCTTAGCTTTTCCAAGGTGAAATTCTGATGGAGAGTTTTTAGAACATTCCATTGGCAGGAGATTGGCAGATGAAGTTTGTCATCCTCTGATTGCAGCCATTCTGATTGCAGGCTCAAAAATGTATCCCTGAGATGTAGCCCATTCTATCTCTGCAGGAGAATATTGGGATTTTATATCTTTTGAGGGGGGTCTCAAATGGATCAGAAATATGGGTTTTTTTTGCTGTTAACTTGGCTGTTGGATCTGCTAGTATATTTCCTTCAGCTATTTCACTTTTTCCCTTTTGATGGCCTTTACGATGTTAATACATTGCCATTTCCTGAGGGAGGAAGACTGAAGACAACAGTTTATCAATCTCCCATTGTTAGCTTAACAGCTTCTGACACCAACAAAGCTGATGCTGCCATTGCTCTTAGACAGGCTGGCCATTTCTTAGCCACCAGATTAAGTTCCTTGCTTAAGTAGCCCACGGGTTGTTGTGCTGGACCCTGGGTCCGGGTTAGAACTTCCAGGGCCTCTCCTTTTCTCTCAGACACATGAAGGTTAAATGTCTTTCCTATGGAAAGATTAAGAGCAGATGCTGCAATTAAGGCTTGTTTTAATTGGCCAAAGGCTCTGCCAGTCTTTGATATCCAAATTAGAAAATGAGTTCTAGCTGATTGAGTCTCATTAGTTCTGTATACCACTCTATGCCATACCATTTTTCAACATGCATGAACCCTCTATTTGTCCTATACCTTCCTTCCTTTAAGTGACCATCCACTTTATTGTAGGACAAAAATTTACCACACAAGATTCCTTCCTATCCAAAACCATTTGGTCCTTTGCATCCTTCCTGACAAAAAACACACTACGATACCAACTTGAACTTTCTTTACATCTTTTCCGTGCTTTTTTGACTTCTTTGATCATCTTTCTATATAAACTTTTAGCACTTACATTTTGAATTAATTCTTAGCAACTTTAATTACAACAAAATTATATTTCAACATGAATGGCCAGGACCAAATGACTGGCATCTGTGTTAAATCAGAAATTAATTTATGTTTCAGAGCCCTAATATTCACCTGGTGATGGTTGGGTTGAAGGTGAGCTATGACAGGCACTGTAGCAGGTTTCCAGACCTCCTCAGTGGCCATCATTCCTGAGCTAGGTATTCTCTCCTGCCTTCAGAAGAGAGTGTACCTGTTTTCCAATGGCTTTCTTGCCTGCACAGTGGACAAGATTCTGGAGATTTAGGTCTCTTTGGGCAACCAGGCTTCTAGTTGCCCCACAGATTGTACCTATGGCCATAGACACCATCCTCTTAACAGGTCCATTGTTACCAGGTTTCTAATGGGCTATTGGCTATTGGTCTAGGGATGTGTTTAATCAAAGCCTCTCTCAGCCTTTCCAGAAAAGCTGAGGGATTCTCATTGACCCCTTGGTCTATCATGGCTAACTTGGAACAATTCAGAGGTTTAGTTCTCAAGCTTTCCAGTATGCACTCAGGAAAGGTTTCCTCCTCCATTCTCCCAAGTCGCTATCGGTGTCCCATTTAGTGTTTTCCAATAGCACTGCAGACATGCCTATTGGATAGGGCTCCTCCCCTTCTCTGACAATATGAAATGCCAAGCTCATCTGCGAACCTCTCTGCCACTTGCAGAGCGACTTGTTTCTCAGTGGTCGTTAGGGTCTGCCCTAAGAGCAACATAACATCCTTCCAGGAAAGCTCAAATACTTGCATCAAATTCTGGAGAGTATCTATACACTTGTCAGGATCATCTGAGAACCTTCCAAGATCTTACTTGGTCTGTTTCAAGTCTCATAGGGAAAAGGGTACCTGTACCTTACTAGGGCCATATTCATCAAGCATCTGTTGTAAGGGCATAAGTAATGTCAGAGTTTTTGAATGAGGGGTTTTAGAGTGAGTGTGGTTTGAAGTACAAGGAGGACTTGAATAAGGAGGGCAAGATGGATCAGGTGAAGTGGCCTCATGAGATGCTGCCTTCCACAGTGGAGTCTTTGGGGTTGGCATCCCCAGTCCATAGGGACCGGCTCTTGAGATGACTGTTAGGAGGGCTGAATCGATTCTATAGCATTGACAAATGTCCAGATTTTCTTGTCATGTGAAGAAAGCCTGTACATATGGGACCTCAGACCATTTGCCCTGGCATCTACAGAAACTGTCTAGCTGCACAGTTGTATTATGATTGATTCTTCCCTCTGAAGGCCAGGTTTCCTCATCCTGCAACTTGTAATTCAACCATGCTTGGGAGCACAAGAATGTAAGATGCTGTTTAAAGTCTGAGGATCAAAGGAGTCCCACGTCCCAGGATGCGCTCTTGAGTGCACACTGCAGATAACCAGCTGCCCCATTACCCGTCTGAATAAGAGTAAGGCAAAAGAAATGCATCTCTAAGCTTTCCCTCCTCCAACCAACATGCATGAATAAGGATTGAAGAAAGGAAAGCGTCTCCTCACTTTCCTGTCCTTCTCTGCTCATGGCATCACCTTGGATGTGAGCGTGACCACCATCCAAGTGTAACAGTATTGAACTGGTAAGTAGGAATAGTCATGCTCACCTATGAATTAATACCTGTCCTATGCACTGTCGACTGTGCCTCTGGACTTCTCAAACCTAGTGTTCCTCCCTTACCAGACTAGGTCTTCAAAAAGGCCTTGGAATGATTGGGTTTAGGAGCCGGATTCTGACAAGGAGGTGGGGGGGTGTTGCCTGGGACTTCCCATGGACTTCTGGCTAGGAGCCCCATGGTTTGAGCCAGGTTACAACATTCAGATTTCTCTCCTAACAAGGCCCACAAATATGGAAATATGAAAGTACTGGTACAGGATCTTTTGAGACAATCCCTGACATCTTCCAAAAAGCCTAAATCCAGTCAGTCAAGCATTTCAACATAAAGTCTGCACATTCATTTGACATATGTCTACCCATAGAGTCCCCAAATGTAGGGATCTAGCTTCACCAGACTTAAATTACTTATATAAAGCAGTTTCTCATTTTTGCCAATTACAATACTTCCCAAAATGAAAAAATGAAATGAAAGCTCCCTGTCCTTTTGTCTCATGGATCAATGAACACGCCTTGTCCTGAAGTTTTATTCAATAAAGGTCAAGCCAGTTGCCAACACTGTCTAGTAATGCCAGCTCCCTAAGCTACAAAAACACATCACCAAACACCAAGTAGGGACAGTACCCTTGGCAATGCTGAAGAGAAGAAAATGTGATAGGAGAGACTGGAAGCCTTCTGCTGACACCATCAGGCTGTTGGGAATTGTGGTCAGCTTGGAAGCTTTTGGGTAACGCCAAGGTGTAGCCTTGACCACATGCCCTTAATTACTTCCAAACTTCCAATTCCATGTGACAGCTATATCTCCATGAAAAGAAGCTGGAAGCCGGGCTCGGTGGCTCAGCCTGTAATCCCACACCTTTGGGAGGCTGAGGTGAGTGAATTGCCTGAGCCCGCGGGTTTGAGACCCACCTGGGCAGGTTAGACCTCATCTCTACAATAAATCAAAAATTGGCCGGGCGTGGTAGCGCGCACCTGTAGTTCCAGCTGCTTGGAAGGCTGAGGCGGAAGGATCACCGGAGCCCTGCAGGTCAAGGCTGCGGTTGCCGGGAATGGCCACTGCACTCCTGTCTGGGCGACAGAGTGAGACTCCAACTCAAAAAGAAAAGAAAAGAAAAGAAAAGAAGCTGGATTGGAAGAAGGCCGACATTCCCAACAACTGAGAGTGATGGTGGATTAACCAAGTCCTCTCCAGCAAGACTGACCTCTGTGTATTGTAGAAAGTTGCTACACTATTAGATTTTAACTGACTGGCAGAGGCTTGGTAATTTGTTATTTAGAGAGAGTACAAAACTTGAGGACAAGAATTCTTGGAAATGAAAGTAAAGAGATAGTTTTGCCTTTAGTAGGGAGTTGAGATTGACAGTAGTGGATATCTGCCTGGGGAAGGGGGGGCACACCTCATTAATAAAGGTACCTGCATGGTGAATATTTGTATGCCTAGCCCTGAATTGTACCCCACAATTTTAAATAAAAATTAAAAGAGGGAAAAAAAGAGATAGTTTTCTGCTTCAACTCACTCTTCCTTCGAGCCCCACTTGGGTACCAAAACTGTTGTGGATTTTTCAGGTCAACCGAGGCCTCGATAGTGTCAGCTCAATGGATCAGCCAGTCAAGCCCCAGAGAGGGTCATCAAGGCACAGGTAAGCTAAGCCCCGGAAGTGTCAGCTGTAATGGGCTGGCAAGACAAACCTTGAGAGTGTTGCTGGTTTGGTGGGCTGGCAAGCCTAGCCCCGAGGTGTCTCAGCTTTGGAGTTTCATCTTCTTCTGGCAACTCTCCTGGTTCCGTTGGCTCTGATGATCTTCTACAGCTCTTCAGTTTGCAGCTCTTTAGGGTTACTTGTCTTGTGCTCAGGAAGAAGGAGGGACATGGACAGTCAGAAAGTGAGAAAGCAAGACTTACTGAGAGGACAGAGAAGCTCCCACAGTGGGAGGAGACCTGAAGGGGGTTGCCCATCTGGGTCCACAAACCTGGTGCTTAAATAGCCCTAAGTCCAAGCAGATTGGCTAGCACTAGCTGTGAGCTGTAGCTGTTCTGATTGGTCAGTGTTAAGGTAGGGACCTAATGGTGAGTTGATTGGTTGCTTTTTGATCCCAGCAGTGAGTACCTAAGCTCTAGCTTGAGATGCTCATAGGGAGCTTTTTTATCAATGCTGGGCCTGAGAGGCTTGCCAGGAGTTTACTACATTGTTACCAGAGGATGCACCTGTCTGTCTGCCTAGCTTTTTCTAGCTATCTCCTGTCTCACTTTCTCTTTATAAGAAACCACCGACAATGGACTGGTTCTGGTGGGTTTATAAAGACTAGTACACACTTCCTTCATGTCCCTGCTTCACCTTTTGATGTACAGGGTCTAGCTGAAATGCATTTAAATGGGAACTCTCCACACCTGAGTGAACATGGGACATACTTCTCATGCATGTTTATTCAGACTCATGAGTTGGAATCACCACCATGAATATTCATAGCTACTCTTATAACCTGTAGAAGACTAGGCCACTTCATTCAACCTAAATTTCTGTCTCATCTTTCCCTCCTGGTAATGCCACTGAGAGTCTCTGCTGGAGGCTGTGCTTCCCAGCCTGAGGTATGGTCACCTGCAGGCTGGAGCCCTTTGCAATCATAAAGTCTCCTTTCTAAATACATAATCCTGCAATATATCTGTTGACAAATCTTATGCTCTATTCCTGATAATGAGGTGGAGGGTGGGAACTCGGGACACAAAATGGGACCTGGCTCTGCAAGTGGCCACCCTTTAATCATGATTCACCCAAACAGCAGAGCCTTAGCAGCCTGTAGGGGAGGTGATGGGGAGTGCAGGACTGGACTCTTCTCTCCTGATCATAAAAGAAAAACATCCCAGTCGAAAGATTTGCCTGCCATCTGCTGATAGGTTAGTCCAGATGACACATGTCAGTGTTACAAAACAGGACTATATTGTAATTTTCAAAATCTGTTATTATGTAAATGATACTTAAGTATAAATGTGTTCTGAGTTATATTAATAATAAAACAGCCATGTATGGCTTAAAGATTGGGTACATTCTGAGAGATGTATCAATAAGCGACTTTGTCCTTGTGCAAACATCACAGATTGTATTACCAGATGCTCTAGGGGACTCCAACCTAGGCCATGTGGAACAGCCTACTGCTCTCAGGATGCATGCCTATACTGCACGCTACAGTATTCAATATTGCAGACAGCTGTAACATAATGGTAAGCATCTGTGTATCAAAACATAGAAAAGGAACAGTAAAAATACAGAAAAAGGGTGCAAAATGGCATACCAGTAAAGTCACTGACCATGTATGGAGCTTGCAGATGGGAAGTTGCTCTGGGTAACAGTGTGCGGATGATAAGTGAATGTCAAAGTCTAGAACGTTACTGTATGCCACTGTAGACTCTGTAAACATGTACACCTAGGTTACAATAACTTTATTAAAATATTATTCTATTTTAATAATAAATTAAACAACTTTCTGCAACTTTATTACTTTATAAAGTTTTCCATTGATTAAACTCTTTTAAAATAACTCTTATTTGAAGCTCACATTGTGCAGCTGTACAAAAACATTTACCTTGCTAATATCTTTATCGCATGAGCATTTTCTATTACTTTTTAAAATTTTTAAATATTTGCTTAAAATGGAAATCCAATCACAATCATTAGTCTACAGTTGCCCAGAATTAGTATTATTGGTATCACTGTCTTTACCTTCACATCTTGTCCCGTGGAAGAGCTTCAGGGGTCAAAATACATGAAGCTGTCATCTCCTGTGATAACAATGCCTTCTTCTGTAATATCACCCAAAAACCTGCATTATGCTGTGTTGGAGTTAATTCATTTATTAATATTTTTTATTCTTTATTTTTTGAGTTAGAGTCTTGCTCTGTTATCCAGGCTGGAAGCAGTGGCACACTCACAGTCACCACAGTCTCGACCTACTAGGCTCAGGTGATCCTTCTGCCTTAGTCTTCCTAGTAGCTGGAACTACAGGCACTTGCCTCCTCACCCAGATAATTTTTTTGTTTACTGTAGAGATGAGGTCTCACCAAGTTGCCCAGGCTGGTCTCGAAACCGTGGGATCTGGCAATTCTTTCACTTCTGCCTCTACAATAAATCAAAAAATTAGCTAGGCATGGTGGCATGAGCATGTAGTTCCAGATACCTGAGAGGCTGAGGTGGAGGTTCACCTGAGCGCAGCAGGTTGAGGCTGCAGTGGCTGTAAGCATGCCACTATGCTCTAGCCAGGATGATAGAGTGAGACTCCGACTCAAAAAAAAAAAAAACAAAAAAACAAGAGAAATGTTTGGTTGTGTCTTTCCTTGTAGAAATAGCATGTTAATATGGTATTGATCTTCTTCTTTCTCCCAGTAATATGCAATCTTGAAGATTTATCTTCATTCTTAGTATCTGGCATTAATAACACAAATGGTCCAGTTTAACTCTCTGCATCTTTTTTGTAAATTTGTGTACTCTGATATGTTCCTATTATTAACAACGTGGTCATAAAGATCCTTGCATCCAAAAGCTTCTCTTTGCCTTCTCAGCGTTTCCTCCCACCATTAATCCCCATCTCTTGAGATCCATCAGTTTCATCCCCATAGATCATTTTCATCAGCTTATAATCAAGCTCACCAAACTTTCATTTAAAAAAAAGCAAAAGGAAAAACAAGAAAAACTTTATTTGCCTGTATGTCATT
This sequence comes from Cephalopachus bancanus, assembly GCA_027257055.1. Lineage (NCBI taxonomy): Eukaryota > Metazoa > Chordata > Mammalia > Primates > Tarsiidae > Cephalopachus > Cephalopachus bancanus. Next base: position 110,204 of record JAPVLO010001469.1, on the reverse strand, counting down.
CTCTATCATTTCATTTCTTATCCTTCTCAATAAAATTCCTCTAAAGAGTACTCAGCATTCCCTAATGCTATATCCTATCCTCTCATGTATTTAACTGTCATTTTATTAAAAAACACTGCGAAAACACAAAAATATACTGAGTCATATACAAAATGCATATGTATTCTCCATAGATGTACACTTCAATATTAACACATTGCCATATTTCCTTCAGAGTTTTTAAAAACTGTTTTCCTTTTTTGAGAAGGGATTTTACTGTTGCCCAGGCTGGAGTGCAGTGGCAGGATCGTGGCTCACCACAGCGTCAGCCTCCAGGGTTAAGGTGAATCTTTTGCCTCTGACTCCGGAGCAGCTGGGACTACAAGTGCATGTCACCATGTTGGCTTTTTTTTTTCAGTTGGGGTGTCACTCTGTTGTCCAGGCTAGAGTGCAGTGGCACTCTCAAGGCCACTGCGGTCTCAACCTGCTGGACTCTGGTGATCCTTGCACCTCAGCCTTCCAAGTAGCTGGAACTACAGGCATGCACCAGTATACCCAGTTAATTTTTTGATTTATTGTAGAGATGAGGTCCCGCCAAGTTGCCCAAGCTGTTCTCGAACCTGTGGACTCAGGCAAGCCTCTCACCTCAGCCTCCCAAAGTGCTGGGATTATAGGCATAAACCACGGCCATGGGGTTTTTTCTTTCTTTCTTTCTTTCTTTTTTTTTTTGAGTCAGGGTCTCAATCTCGACCAACTGCAGTGCCTGGGGCTATCTCTGTTCCCCACAGACTTGACCTCCTGGGCTTAGATGGCTCCTGAGTAACAAGAACTACAGGCCCATGCCACCACACCCAGCTAATTTTTGCATTTTGTTCTTTTTTTGTAGAGACAAGATCCACTAGGTTGCCTAGTCTGATCTTAAATTTCTGAACTCAAGTGACCCTCTGGCCTCAGTCCTCCAAAGTGCTTGGATTACAGGTATGAACCATGGTGTATGATCCATGCCTGTCTAATTTTTTGTAGAGATGAGGACTGCCTATGCCAGTCTTGAACTTCAGTGCTAAAGCAATCCTCCTGACACAGCCTCCCAAGGTGCAGTGATTACAGGGGTGAGTCACCAAGCCTGGCCTGTTTCAAATTATTTCGAAGCTGTTACAACATTATAGACACAGATTAATCTCTCTGTATAAAACTTTTGTATTCCAAAACCCTCTCTCTTTCTTCCTGCTGAGAAGTAAACACTGTCTTGATATTTTTCTATAGTACCATCTACATTTTAATTATTTTCTTCATACTTGTGACCAAAAGTAAAATACATTATTTTACATGTTGATAAAATATATAGAAATGTCATAATTTATGTATTCTCTTCAATATCTTTTTAATGGACAAGGTGTTTTATCTATGTTGATCATGTAGTTTTAACATCAATTATACTGTGCTGTATCTTATTGATAGGAAGCTGCAAACATATAAAGCACACAGTGTGATGAGTTTTGACTCATGTATCCACTCATGCAAAGGATTGCCACCTCAAGACTCAGTTCATCTCTATCACCCCCAAAAGTCCCTTTGAGTTCCTTGAGATCCTATCCCCAGCCCCTGATAACAATTGATCTCATTTTTGGTTGACACAGGCACGGTTAGTAAAATATTATGTAAATGAAATTGCATGGCATGTGGTATTTTGTGTCTAGGGTCTTACACTTAGCATATTGTTTCTGAGAATTATTTGCATTGTTGAGTGTCTAGAAGTTCCTTCTTCTGTATTGCTCTGCAGTATTCATTGTGCAGACAGATCTCACTTTGTTTATTTGTTCATCTCTTGGCCAGCATTTGATATGGTTTAGTTTGTGGCTGTTATGAAAAAAGGTAGCCATGAGCATTACATACAAATCTTTCTTAATTTGGGCATGTCATTTCATTTCTCTTCCTAAGAAACCTAGGAGTGGCCTTGCTAGGTTGAACAACAAATTAATCATTCACTTTGTTCCTTTTTTGAAGTGATCCTTTTTGCAGGCATTTAAACATTTTCTTTAAAATGATTAGCTTTAAAGAAATAAGATTTCCCTGACACTCAGTGATGCTGAACATCGTTCATTCATGTGCTTCTTTGACGTTTGTACATATTCCCTTGTGAAGTGTCTGCATGAGTCTTCTACCCTGTTCTTTCAGTCTTATTATCAAGTTGTAGAAATTCCTAAACTGTAAATCCTGGATACAGGTAACTGTATTGTGGACAATACAATCAACTAACAATTACCTTCTCCCAGGCTGTCCCTGTCTTTTTACTTTCTTTTTTTTTTTTTTTTTGAGTTGGAGTCTCACTCTGTTGCCCAGACTGGAGTGCAGTGGCCGCTTCCGGCCACCGCAGCCTCTCCTGCTGGGCTCCGACGATCCTTCCACCTCCGCCTTCCGAGTAGCCGGAATTACAGGCATGCGCTACCATGCCCGCTGATTTTTTGATTTATTTTTAGAGATGAGTTCTCGCTGCCCACGGGTCTCGAACCCCGGTCAGGCAATCCTCACCTCAGCCTCCAATGGGCATTACAGGCTGAGCCCCAGGCGCTGTCTTTTTACTTTCTTAATGATATGCTCAAAATATCATAAAGTGAACATTTTAATGAAGTCTAATCTATCAATTTTATCTTTAATCATGTGTTTGTAACGTAGTTGAAAAATTGACTCCAAGGTTGCAAATAGTTTATCCTAAGTTTTCTAAAAGTAGTTTCTAGTTTTATTTTTTAAATATAGATCTGAGATGTATTTTTATGTAACTTATATTACTTTTTATATTAGGTGTGGGTTACGTTTTGATATTTTTTGTTTCCATGTAGGTATCCAATTGTTCCAGCAATATTTGGTGAATGGACTTTTCCTTCCCCATTGAATCACTGTGGCACATTTTCCAAACTGAGCATATGGCTGTGGACCTACTTCTCTAATGTGTTTTGTTAATCTGCAGACTGACACCATCTTGTCTGATTTCCGTGGCTTTATATTGTCTTGTACTTAGGCAGTTTCAGTTCTTCAAACCATTCCTCTTTAGTCAAATAGCATTGGATACAAGGCAACCTGCATTTCCCTATTCATTTTTAAAGTGTCTGCCCATTTCTACCAAAAACCCTACTGGGATTTTGATTTGGATTCCATCAAAGTTATCAATGAATTTGAGGTAAAACAGGCAACTTAACAACATTGGGTTTTCTAGTGCTTGAATATATTGTATCTGCATTGATTCAGAGATTCTTTCATTTCTGACAGCACTGTTTTATAGTTTTCGGTATGAAGATCTTGAATATATTTTATTAAATGTATTTCAAAAATATTGTATGCTTCTGCTTATTCCTGTAAATGGAATTTGCTTTTCATTTTTCAACTGTTTATTGCTAAGAGCTCATATGAAAATACAATTAATTTTTACATATTGACCCTGTATTCTTTGGCTTTGCTAAATTCCTATAATTCTAGAAATTTGGTGCAGATTTTTAAAGCTCTCCTTCACAGATGTTCATGTTGTTTGCAATAATCGATGGTTGACTTCTTTTTATAGTCTGTAAAGCTTTCATGTGTGGTTGTCTTATGGAAGTGACTGGCAACACCGGCCCTTGTTGAAGATGTGAGCATGAGGATCTTTGCAGTGTTCCTGATCTAAGGATGAAGTTTTCAGTTTTTCACCCTGAAGTAAGCAGCCAGCTACAGGTCTCTGGGAAGTGGTTTTATCATATGGTGGGATTATTGTTTTTCCTACTGACGTATTTAAAGTGGTTTTGCCATGTTTTATGAAATGTTTGAACTGTTTGCAGTGTATTTGATAAAACCTAAGTTTGTATTTAAAATGTAAAACTTCATTTTATGGCTTCTCTCCATGTTGTTAACTTGCTATTAAACTTCTGTGTGGCTGATGATGCAAGAATTTTAAAATTTTGCTCATAAACAATTCTCACAACCCTGCACCCCGCCCTGTATTCTAACAGTTTCCCCTTTATCTGATTATACTATGTACCCCCTTATCTGAGTATACTGTGTACCCTCTTATCTAAGTGTACCATGTGTCAAACCTCAGAACGTGTTTCATGTGTTTATTTCTCATGTGCTTATCTCTGTAATGACTCAGTTTCCCAACTGCTTTTACCTCTAAAGATCCCCTGCAAATTTCTTTCATCATCAAGAGTTTGGGAGGCACGAGCCCCTTCTCGACCTCTGGCTTTAATAAAGTGCTTACTTATTAGTTTGACCTTTAATTGGGCTGGTTATCTGATTTCTATCGATGCTTTCCTGCATTTATTGAGATAACCAATTTAGGGTGAGCTTTTTATTCCTTTGGTTTGTTTAATTACATTGATTGGTTTTCTGATGTTAAACCGATCATGCATTTTTGGTTGATATACACTGTTGAAGAAATGATTTTCATTTCCGGGTGCTAATGCAGTGGATAGGGGAGCGGGACCTGCCCCCAAAATTGTAGGGTAGGTAGAACCAGACGCCTGAGGCTGTTGGGTTGGGGGGTGTTCAGAAGGTTCAGGTTTTTGGAGAATCAGGTTGCTGTTGGGACCCATAGGATTTAGGATGTTGGGGATGGTCTGTCTTTGAATAGTAAACAGCATGCCAGGATCCAGTCCTTCAACATACATTCTGAGCCCCCACCTTTTACCCGTTTCCCATACCTGGCGGATGCTGAGGGCATCCCAAAGTATTATAGTGAGTTTAAGTGGGTTGCATGTTTGTATTTGGTTGCATTGGGAAGCAGGCTTTCTATTGCATGGGTTTATGTATGGGTCTCGGTTTTACCAAGGAGCAATAGTTTCGCACCCCAATGCAGCACAGTGGTATTGTCCTGCTTTGTGGCAACAGACTGGTCCCGATGCCGGGCAAGTATAAAAACCAACAGATTTAAGTCCTTTTTCATAAGCTAAGGTGATGCATTCATCAGTGTGTGTGCCCCCAAGGGTTAGACCTGGCCGTAATTTTGCAAAGGTCAAAATTAAAAACAGGCTGCCTGCTTCCTCTGAAGTTGGCAATTACGGTCCCAGTGACGGTATTTCTTAGTTCCCAGGAATAGTTCCCTGGAGTATAGGGATTACACGGGTTAAGCCAACAGACCTCAAGCTGGGGAAAGTATTCAAGAAATATGATTAAGATACTGGGGCCCGCAAAAGTCTTATCTTTAGATGATCTTCTCCAGTAGCTGGTTTGACGACTTTCCATGTTTCTGGGGGCGTGGTAGTGGCTGTCTTTACTTGTGAATGATGACTCCAGGGGTGGACACCGCTGACTTTGACGGCCGTAGGAATAGTAAGGATTACAATGTGAGGCCCTTTCCACCTTGGGGTGAGAGCCTCAGCTTTGTGCTGTTTTATCCAGACCTGGTCACCGGGCTGGAATGGGTGTGGATGTTCCGGAACCAGTTTCTGGAAGGCTGCCTGCACAGTCTCAGTGACAGCCTGCTGAAGTCTTTGAAGAGCATGCAGTGACTGAAGCAATTTATGGTTAGACAGTTCTAGTGCTTTTTCCAGTCCAACTTTTGGAAGTAATGGCAGGGGCCATCCAAACACAATTTCGAAGGGGGTTAGACCCTTGATGTAGGGGGTACACCCGGCCCTTAAGAGGGCATAGGGAAGGAGTGTTACTCAACCTTCGCTGGTCTCTTCACTGGTTAATTTGGTCAAGGTCTCTTTAAGTGTCTGACTCATTCTTTTTACTGGCCCTGAACTCTGGGGATGATAAGCACAATGTAAGTTCCAATTTATCCCCAAGGTTTTTGCAATACCTTCAGTAAGTTTAGAAATAAATGCTGGGCCATTATCTGAGCCTATTGAGATAGGTAGATCATATCTAGGTATGATGTCATTTAAGAATTTCTTTACTGTTACAGAAGCAGTTTCAGTTTTTGTAGGAAATGCCTCGACCCATCCTGAGAAGGTGTCTACCAAGACCAATAGGTATTTGTATCCATATTGCCCAGGTTTGACTTCTGTAAAGTCTATTTCCCAATGTCTCCTGGGCATTAGCCCCCTATCTCTGACCCCTTGGGTGGATACATTGACCTTAGCATTATTAGTCTACTGGCATGACATGCAGCCTTGAATGAGCTCCTGGGTGAGCTGGTCCAGATGAGGGAGACAGAATTCTTTCTTCTTAAGTTTGGTTAGTTTTGACCTTCCCAAATGAGTACCTTTGTGGAGCTGCCTTAGGATTTGCTGTCCAAGGACTGGAGGGAGGAAGGTTCTGCCGTCCTGAAGTTGAAGCCATCTGTCTGGGTTTGAGTTTGTCTGCAATTTTTGTGCAGTGAGGAGGTCCTCTTCTGTATATTTTGGTGACTCACATAGAATTGGAGGAGGCAGCACCAGCAGGCAGGTGGTTCTGTGGTAAGCAGCTTCTCTGGTTGCTTGATCTGCTTTTCTATTTCCTATTGCCTCTTTTGAGTTTCCTTTTTGTTGACCCGGGCAATGAATGATGGCAACTTGTTTGGGGGCCCATATTGCTTCCAGGAGGTCTAAGACCTCCGCTTTATTTTTTATAGTTTTCCCCTCTGCGGTGAGGAATCCCCGCTCTCTGTAAATTGTCCCATGAACATGTGCAGTTGCAAAAGCATACCTTCTGTCAGGGTAGATGTTGACAACTTTTCTTTCACTTGCTTTTAGGGCCTCAGTTAGGGCAATCAGTTCTGCGAAAGAGGCTCAGCCCAAATAGTTCCCTGTAGAGTGACCACCACTTACCCATACCTTACCCCATTCTGGATGAAACTGCTGCCATCCGAGAAAAGAAAGGTCGGGGTTTGTTCTCGGGACATCGATTACGTCCTAGCGCAGGTTCTGGAACTCAGTTGCTTTATGACAACAATGTGGTGGCCCCGTGGGACTTTCTCCCCATAGTAAAGTTGCGGGGTTTAAGCTGGGGGTATGCTGGAACTTGAAGCGGGATTGATCTAAAAGCAGCGCTTGATAATGAGTTATTTGGGCATTCAACATTCATTTGTCAGTGGCCCCTCGGAGTAAAGACTCCACTGTATGTGTGGCTGTGACAGTCAGATTCTGCCCCAATGTTAGTTTGTCTGAGTCCTTTACTAACATGGCAATGGCTGCTATAACCCACAAGCAAGGCGGCCAGCCCGAGGCTACTGGGTCCAGTTTTTTTGACAGGTAGGTGACCGACCTGTTCCATGGGCTGAGTTTTTGAGTTAGGACCCCTGAGCTATGCCTCTTCTTTCGTCCACATAAAGGTGGAAAAGTTTTTCAATATCCGGCAAGGCCAGGGCCGGAGCTGAGACCAGGGCATTTTTAAGGGCTTGGAAAGCTTTGTCCCCCTCTGGTGTCCATTTAAAATTAACCTCTGGTCCCTTGGTTATTTCATAAAGGGGTTTTGCGAGTTCAGCAAACTTAGGGATCCATAGTCAGCAGTATCCTACAGCTCCCAAGAATTCCCGGACCTGCCTTTTTCTTCCTGGGGCTGGGATGCCTGCTATAGCCCAAATGTGCTGGGCAGTCAGAGATCTTTTACTTCCTTTGAGGTTATACCCATGTTATGTGGCTACAGTTACACAGAGCTGAACCTTTTTTGCTGACACACGATAACCTAGAGTCTGAAGTTATTTAAGCAGGTGCCTGGTGGCACTCAGGAACTCACCTTCTGAGGTAGCTGCGATTAACAGATCATCTACATACTGTAGCAGAGTTACTTCAGGGTGCTGTTGCTGGAAAGCTCGGAGGTCTTGGAGGAGAGCTTCATCGAACAGCGTGGGAGAGTTTTTAAATCCTTGTGTGAGTTGTGTCCAGGTTAACTGGCCATTTTTCCCTTTTTCAGGATTTGTCCATTCAAAGGCAAACAAGGGTTGGCTCTGCTAAGCCAATGGGATGCTGAAGAAGGTGTCCTTAAGGTCCAGAACAGTGTATACTTGCCTCTCTGGAGTTAACCCACTGAGGAGGGTGTGTGGGTTGGGGAATGTGGGATGGATATCCTCCACTCACCTGTTGACCTCCCTGATGTCCTGGACAGGGTGGTAATCTCCTGTGCCCACCTTTTTGACAGGAAGAAGCAAGGTGTTCCATGATGAGTGGCATGGCACTAAGAGTTCAGCTTCCCGGAGACGCTGGATGTGGATTGCTATGCCTTTTCGGGCCTCTGGGGATATAGGGTACTGCTTTACCCTCATGGGCGTTGCCTGACTTTTGAGATGTACAACGACTGGTGATTGATGGGATGCCAGCCCAGGGGAGTTTAATTTGGCCCAGACTTGGGGAAACTCAGTCTGCAGCTGGGCCAGCAGTGTGGTATTTGAAGAGTCAAGAGGTGCCCCACCTTCTGTTAACACGTATTCCTCACTTAGGGGAACAGTAACAAGAATTTTTGATGCCCCAGGTGAGTTTAGTCTTACTGCTTCCGTGGTTTCCTCAAAACCTATGTTGACCTTAAGCTTGTATAAGAGGTCACGTCCCAGGAGCAGGTACAGGCAGTCTGGCACTACTAGGAATGAATGAGTTACTTCCCCTTTTCCCAAATTTATTGTATTTCAGTGGTCCAGGGGCATAATTGAGTCCCGGTTGCCCCCTGAACCAAGGAGTGCTTATTCTGAAGCAGGCTGTTGTGCTTTTGGAGGACTGAATGCTCAGTCCCCGTGTCCACTAAGAAGTGGACAGGGCTTCCCCCCACCGTAAGTTTCACCCTGGGCTCTGGGGGGAATTGACAGAGTCCCGGCTCTGTCCAGTCAGTTTGTAATTGAAGCACAGGAGTAGATTTTGGTGGAAAGCCCCCCGGAAGGCACTCTTGTGGTCAGGGTGGCCTGTCTGGGCAGTCTTTTAACCCAGTGCCCAATTTTTTTACAGTAGGTACATTGATTTTTTGCTAGTGGTGTTTTTCATCTGGTGCCAGTTCCTCTTTTCCCTGTTGGCTGCTTGGGTTTAACTTTCTGTAAAGCTGCTGCTACTATTTTGGCCATCTTTTTGGTTTGTTGGTTTTCAAGCAAGTTCCTGCCATTATAGAACTTCTGGGCTACCTCAGCTAATTCTGATAAACTTTTCCCTTTAAATCCTTCAATTTTCTGCAATTTCCTTTTTATGTCAGGGGCTGACTGGGAGACAAAGGCTATAACTAAAGCCCTCTGATTTTCTGGAGCCTCTGGGTGTATTGGAGTATATGTCCAATAGGCCTCCATAAAGCATTCCAGAAAAGCTGTAGGAGAATCCTGTGGGCCCTGAGTTATCTCACTTACCCTAGACAAATTTGTGCTGCCTAGTGGCAGCCCGGAGACCCCCCATTAGAGTTCAGTGATAGGTGGTGAGACACTTCCTACCGTGATTGGTGTTTGGGTTCCAATTAGGCCTCTCGGTGGGGAAGACACGGTCCACATGGTCCTGCTCTGCTGGTCTGCCATCCGGTCCCAGGGCCAATTTCCTTGCCTCCTGAAGAATTTGTTCTCTTTCCTCTGCAGTAAAAAGGGCTTGGAGGAGCTATTGGCAGTCATCCCAAGTGGGCTGGTGGGTGAAGAAAATAATTTCTAAAAGGCCTATGAGGCTCTGAGGTTTTTCAGAGAACACCAGATTTTGGTGCTTCCAATTGTACAGATCACTAGTAGAGAAAGGGACATAAACCATAAAAGGCTGGCCTCCTGAACCTCTCAAGTCTAGTCCTGGGGCCTGTCTCAGGGGAGGACTGTGGAAGCTTCTGGTTCTGAGTTCCCCAGAGATGAGTCAGGGCTAGTCGGTTTATCAGGGGCAGTTGGACCTTCGGGAGACTCATGGGGAAGAGGGGGATAAAGGGCTTATACGAGGACCCACTCCTGGTGAGTGACGGCCTGAGAACCTTGTGGGCTCCCTCCTCCTGCTCAGATATAGAGTAGGGTGGGAGAATTTCATCCTCCTCCTGCGGGTTCTGGAGGACTGGAGGTTTGGCTTTTGGAGTTTCCTGTAGGGCTAAAACATGAGAAAAATTAGCTTTCTTTTTGGCTTTCTTCATCCATTATGGCTGCTGCATTACCAGGAGGTACCAGGCAGTGATGTACGGGATCTGGTCCGGGTGGCGTTGATGGACGAACTGTCGGACCTTTCCCACTATGGCAGGGTTGAAGGTACCCTCCGATGGCCAGATGCAATTAGGAAATGTGAGCCATTCGAGGAAACAAAAGGTGGTTAGGTTTCCTTGGTTTACCTGATAACCTGACTGCTGTGCCATTCCTTGGAAATCCTTGAAGCGGCACAAAACCAGTTGCAGAGGGTGTCAGGCTTAGAGCACTGCTGCCCCATAATATCAATAGCAATGACAGACACAACAGTGACTAACACTGAACAAATAAAGACAATAACACAAACTGAACAGAGAGACCTAACTGCCCGAAGGCAATATCGGAGGGCCCAGTGATGTTTCACTGGGAGCTCGGACCCAGGAATTAGTGCTGCATCCAGCTTTCCTGTGGGTCCAACCAGAAGTGCGCACAAATAGAACAGGAATTTGACTCACCTTTCAGAGCACTCTGGGGATGTTGTTAGTCTGCCAGAGACAACAATCAGCCGTTTGCGAGTCCACAGACTCACCAGGCCTGATGAACACTGAGGTTCATCAGTGTACAAACCCACAGGGTCAGCTGGTGATTGGGGCTGAGGATTAAGCTCTCAGATCTCCCAGGTGAGCCCCTAAATGAAATAAGGACTGAGCGCTTAATTCACAGACACCAATACCAAAAGTACAAGTTATAAAAAGGAGAGGTTTATTAGCCAAGAGCCAGGCCAGTGGCCAATTGCCTGCTGGACATAACAGTCCCACAGCAATGGACCCCCATTAGTTGTAGGGGCTTGCTTAAATGGGGCAAAATCACATTGGGACTTTCCAAGTGGGCCAAATCACCACATCCTGGAGGCCTGGGTACTTTTCAAGCAGGGTTCACAGAAGCGAAAAAAAGCTGTTAAGCAGTTTAACCTAGCCAGCAGGTGCTGTTGCCAGTTTCCAGGAAGGGAACCTTTTTTTTTTTTTTTTTAACTGTGCAAAGGTTGAGTACATGCTTAGCCTAATTTTTGACATTGTCGATGTCTTTTTAAGCCCCCTTCCACAAAGGTCATGAGTCAAAACTCATCAAAACGTATACTTTATACATGTGAGGTTTCTTATCAATAGCATAATTGATTATAGCATAATTGATTTTTATATCTACATGACAACAGATGTATCTCAGAAATAAACTCTTGGCTATTAAAAGACACTGAAGAAAGTACATGGCTTGTGATATTTATGTAAATATTAGCACAATCCAAAATAATATATGTTACTGATTATTGTAACATATGAAAAGAATGTTATTAAAACATACATGATAATAACATACAACAAATTCAAGACAGTGATTATTTCTTGTCAGGAAGGAAGAGGGCAGCAGCATGAAGGGAGGTGTATCCAAGGAGATTATCTATATTTATAAAGTTGCAATAAGTTCAAAAAATCTGAAACAAATATGAAAAAAATATTAATATTGTAAGTGTAAAGCTTGGTGTGAGGACCTACACACTTTTTGTATTATTCAGTATAATTTTCTGCATATTATCTCTACAATAAATAAAAAATTAGCCAGGTGTTGTGGTGTGTGCCTGTTGTTCCAGCTCCTTGGAAGGCTTTGGTAGAAGGATCACCTGAACCTAGCAGATCAAGGCTGTGATGGCTGTGAGCATGCCACTGCATTGCAGCTTGAGTGACAATGAGACTCCACTCAAAAAGAAAAGAAAAATAATTATTGTAAAACAAACCCTCACTGTAAAATTCACCCATCATACGTATTGGTATTTGACAGAATGGGTACACCTATACCCAGATGTTTTTAGCAGCTGTATTCATAATAGCCCAAACTTGGAAGCAACCAAGATGCCCTTCAGCAGGTGAATGCATCAATAAACTGGGATCCACCTAGTCAATGGAATATTGTCAAGTCATGAAAAGATTTGGAGGATTCTCAACTGCCTGTTGCTAAACAAGTGAAAGAAACAAATCTGAAAGGCTACCTCCCGTATGGCATTCTGGAAAGGGAAAATCTGTGAAGACAATAAAATGCTCAGTGGTTGCCAGGGGTTGGGGGCACAGTGGGATGAATAGGCAAGCACAGAGTACTTTTAGGCATGGAAACTACTCTGCAGGGTGGTGTAATGGTGGTGACCTGTGATGAGGTATTTCTCAAAACCCACAGAATGTGCAATACCAACGATGATCCCTAACGTAAAGTATGGCCTTTGGGTGATGGTGATGTGTCCACATGGCTCAATCGTAGCAGATGAAACATACTGGTGGGGGATGCTCATCCTGGGGAAGGTTGTGTATGTGCGAAGGCAGGAAGTATAAGAGGGACCACCCACATCCCCAACGTATCTTTACGAGGGGGGCCCCTTGTAGTACAGATTTCCCCTGTGGGTTAGTGTTCTAGGAATCCATCCACTTCAGTGTGCCAGCTAGCGTTGTTGTGAGATGCTGCACTGGGGAGGAAATACGCTGAGCTGTGACAAACAGGTGACTGGTTCTCCCACCATGACAACACACCTGCCCACGCTGCAGGCAGTGTTCAGCAGTTTTCCACCAAAAACCACATGGCTCTCATGTCCCACTCTTCCTATTTGCCCAATCTCACCCAAGTGACGTTTTTGTCCTCAAAGGGAAAGAAATATTTTGCTGATATGGAAAAGGTGAGACAAAAAACGGCAGAAGCACTAAACGGCATCAAAATGGAGGAGTTCAAAAACTGTTCTGAGCAGTATAAAAAGTATCTCAATAGGTGTACTGCATCCAACGGAGCGCACTTTCAGCTGACTGAAGTATAAACATATAAGAATAAATACACAATTTTTAATGAATAGATTCCGGGTTTCTCAGGTCTCCCCTTCCTATTGTCAATTCTGTACATTCTGCTCAATTTTGCTGTGAACATAAAACTGTCCTAAAATGATAAAGTCAATATTTTAAAAAATAATTGTAGTACTTTATTACAATACTAAATTGTATTATTCAGAATATATTTTTAGAAAGCTGCAATGATTATTATCTTTCAAATCAGTTTGAAACGTCTCATTTGTTTTGGAATTCTAGATCATGTTAAACATTTTAAAAATGCACATTGCATTTGGAAAAATATTACATTTTCTTTTTATTTCAAAAGGAAATTTACATTTACATATAAATCCCAACACAAATATATATGCTTAAATAACATTAACATAACAGCACATTTGTAAAAGCAACATAGAGCATAATCCTTCTTGTAACACTAATTTAATCCATCTGGTCTGAAGAACCAGCAGATGGCGCAGGAACCCTATGACTTGAAAATATTTAAGCTCTCTACAGATGACTCTAGTCTTGCCAGCCACACACCACACCCTGAGTGCAGCTAAGACTGCTGTTTGGGTGAATCCTGATTGAATAGGAGTGGCCTATGGATGCTGAGTCCCATTGCAAGTCCTGTGTTCCTGTTCTTCTCCCTGTTGTCAGGAAAAGAAGTTAAGGTTGCAGGATGAAGGACACTGGAAACTCTGCTAGAGAAACAAAGAAAATGTGCATTTATTGAGCCCTTAACTGTAGGCCAGGTCCGGTGTCAAGCCCTAAGTGTGCATCACCACATTGGATGCTACAATGGTGCCATAAGTCAGTGGGCATTTTCGTACCCACTTTACAGTAACACTGTGACTCGTGCCACAAGCCCCTGCCCAACCACACTGGCCCCTGAATCCTCAGCAAAGTCCTTCACTTGGGTGCACTTCATTTAGGGTCACTCTCCTCAGGGAAGGTCACTCATCACCCACAGATACTTGTTCACTGTTCATCCTCTGATGACATGCTACTCTCGGTTTCCATGACAGGTAGACAAGGGAGATGTTAAGATCTCAGACATTACCTAGCTCCCCTAGAGGGCAGTTTTTTTTTCAAGTGAGACAGAAATATTTTGAAAGTGATATATGTCTCTACGATTTTGCTAAAGGGGAATGTGGATGACCTTCCTTGGTACAATGAGTTTCATTCAAAACAGTTGGTAGCCAGCAGGGGCAGAGGCAAGCACTGGTGCTGCCCAGATCTCCAGCTAATACATGACTCATATGTCCCTTCCAGTGCTACAGGGCGTGGGGGGTGGTCCTTTCACAGTGAAGTCAGTGTCCAGGAACTAAGGCTTCTGGATTACTTGAAGACCCACAGGGGAGTCCAGGCCCTTGGTATCTGGTTAGCATTGAGGGCTCCTGAGGAGAGGTTTTATTACAATGGTTCATCCTCAAGGCCCACTTGGAATGTTCCAGGCCCTGTGTGTCCCCCTAATGTGTATTACGCCACTGAATAGATACAGAAGAAAGGAAGGAGATAGCAAAGTAAAGAGCTGGAGAGAATTGGTTAAATGATCAAATTCCATCTTGATGCCTTGATGCACTGGGGATGAACCTCATTGCTCAGGACAAGTCAGTGATCCCCCCACCCCACCATCAGTCACTGAAGAGTCCTGGAGTTTAACCTGGAAAACAGGTTCATTGATAAAGAGGGCACCAGATGGTCTCCATTGAGGGTCTCTTTATTTCTGATACTCTTTTTTTTTTTTGGAGTTGGAGTCTCACTCTGTCACCCAGACTGGACTGCAGTGGTTGCTCCCGGCCACTGCAGCCTCGACCTGCTGGGCTCCGGCGATCCTTCCGCCTCAGCCTTCCAAGTAGTTGGAATTACAGGCATGCGCTACCACGCCCAGATGATTTTTTGATTTATTGTAGAGATGAGGTCTCGCGAAGTTGCCCAGGTGGGTCTTGAACACATGGGCTCAGGCAATCCACTCACCTCAGCCTCCCAAAGGTGTGGGATTACAGGCTGAGCCACTGAGCCTGGCTATTTCTGATACTCTTTACAATATGCATGCAGGGATAACATTCTCATGTATCTTGAACCTGAATTCTGCTCTAGAAATTCAGATTTCTGTTTATAACTCTAAAAAAACCATTTCCCTGAAGATCCTATTGACTCTCCAAGTCAACATTTCTCCCTGGTCCTTCCCTACTGAATGACCTTTAACTTCCCACTCCACAGAGCAAGTGTCTGGAAAAATGGGGTGTCTGTGTCCATACACCTACAACGCAAGTTTCAGTGCCCCAACGGCCCAGAATAAGTCTTTTGAGGCCAGGTGCAGTGGCTCATAGCTATAATCCAAGCACTTTGGGTGGCCAAGGTGAAAGGATTGCCTGAGCCCACGGGTTTGAGACCACTCTGGGTAACTTGGTGAGACCTCATCTCTACAATAAATCAAAAAAATACCCCAGTATGGTGGTGTACTCCTATAGTTCTAGTTACTTTGAAGACCAAGGCAGAAGGATCCCATGAGCCCAGCAGGTCGAGGCTTTGGTAGCCATGAGCATATCACTGCACTCCAGTCTGGATGATAGAGTGAGACTCCAACTCAAAAAAATTTTAAAAAGAAAGTTTTTGATACATGCACCCAATGCGGTAGTCATTCAACAGCAACAATGATCTAGTTCCAGGTCATAGAATAAACTCTTGTTTCAGTGAGGACAGGAGGCCATAACTAAGTCTTTTCGGGTCTGCCTCAGCTCAGCCCCAAGCTGGGCAAGCCTTCTTCAGTGGAGAACACCCTGGGCATCATAATACTCCTGAGGGGCGGGATAGAGTCCTGGGCTTAAATTACTCAGCTCAACAGTGTGATGCAGCAATTTCTTCAGGTCAGCCATGGAAATGGGGTTCCCACAGAAGATGAAGGTCCGTAGCTGGGAGCAGTGACTCAGGGCAGACAGGAAGGCATCGAGTTGGGAGTCTATGATCCCATATACGTCTAAGTCCAGGGTCTGGAGGGTGGCTGCCACTTTCTTGAGCAGAAGTTGTAGGGCCTCAGAACTTCAACTTAAATGGTTCATTTGGATGTCATTCAGATCCAGGTCCTTTAGCTGACTGACACTTGGGTGCTGGGAGAGATGCTTTAAGTCTAGTTCCAAAAGCACACAGTTTCTTGTTTCAAGAGTCTTTATAGGAGTCTTCAGGCACTGGGGAGAGAGGAAAAGTTAGTTCTGGGAATCTCATGGAGAGTGGAGGATGGTGGGGAATTATCTCAAGTTGGGAGATGAGGGTCTTTTTGCCCATAATCAAGGTCATTCTGATCATACCATGGTCAAAAGCCAGGACACTGTGAGAAGAAGCGTCTAGCCATTCAGGTCAACTCTATTTTTGTCTGAGTCCTTTCCCCATCACTTGCACACTTTATCAGGTCCAGAGTATCTCTAAAGCTCCCTTTCCTTATCTAGCAGGCAGAAAAGCACAACTCTGGGCCACAGGAGCCCAGTGGGAGACTCACATAAAGGAAACACCCAGGAAGAATCTGGCAACATCAGCTCAGGTTGCCTGCCTGCAAAAGGTTCACTGATATGCCTGAATCATCAGCAAACCATTCATCGCTTTTACCATTCTTCATGCCTGCTCCCTCACGTTCTACTCCAGAATCAGTCATTTCCCAGTATTTACCTTTCCTGGAGCTCAGAATAATTTTTGCCTCACAGCGAGTTAGAGAAAGGGTCATTAGAGTTCACTCAACTGGTGAGGACAGAGCTTATGTTTTGAAATGCTCAGGCTTGATGTACTTTCCCCTCAGTTCGCTCTTCTCTTACCTAATTTCCTTCGTCTTCACTGAGACACACGTCCTCAGCGTATGTTCATAAACATACCCTCACCAGATCTGAATCCCACGATAACTAGCTCCCTACTGTGGAGCCTCTCTCTGTAGTATCTATCCTTCCTTATCCCTCTGCCTTTTTGAGGGTGGTGAAGTGAAACTCAACTCAGGACAGAGAAGGGAACATGACAAACTACATTCTAGAGTCTTCACTGTGACCTTACCAGTGGCTGGCACACAGCAGATGCCCTTCAGTATTTACTGTAACAAAGATAGGCTTTGCTCTGTCTTGTCAGACAGCTCCCCATCCTTCCTCACCTGAGCAGGCCGCCTAGGTAGGCTTCAAGGAAGGAGACAGTCCACTTAAAGCTTCTGGAGGTGATCCAGGTTGAGGAGCTGAGAGGTGAATTAGACCACAAACTTCTCCTTTTTCCATGAGGAAATGTGGGGAGACACATAGATGTGGGAGAGGATAAGTTTTCAGAGATGACTCATCTGGCCCAGGCAAGAAGCAAACAGTGCCAGGGTGGACAGCATCCAGGGTGGATTCACTTCTCCCTCCTGGAGAAAGGCTAGGTAATCCATGTTTATGTCCTCTCTAGTTTTGTGAATGGGCATGGCAAGAATAGTCAGTCAGCTTCTTACAGTCCAGGTATAGGAAATCTCTTCTCTTCTTGACCCACAGAAAGAGGGAGTTGAGGCATTCATCCAGGGTTATTTCCTGAAGACAAATGTCAAGGAACACCTTCAAGGGCTGCTTTCTTCCAATTCTTAGACGATTCTTTACTTTTTTCCTGGTACTCAGAACATTTGGTAAATACACTTGGGCCATGGCTTCAGATCACACCATCCAGAAGCTGTCAT
Source organism: Cephalopachus bancanus (assembly GCA_027257055.1). Lineage (NCBI taxonomy): Eukaryota > Metazoa > Chordata > Mammalia > Primates > Tarsiidae > Cephalopachus > Cephalopachus bancanus. The sequence continues at coordinate 92,755 of JAPVLO010001469.1, read as the reverse complement.
CAACATCCCATAAACCCTGCACTTCACGTTTGCACCTCCTATGGGTAGAACAGTGGAGAGTCTCATGATTTAGGCAAAGAGCCATCTCTAACTTAAGCTATGACTCCACATTCTGAACACCAGCTGCCCTGCTCCTGCTTCTTCTCCCTCTCTCAGATGTTTTTTCAACTCCTTTTCCACATGGATCATACCCAGTTCCCATCTCTAGTATCTTCAAATGTCACTAGAGAGACAGTTTCCTGTTCCCTAGTGGTCCCTGTATGGTCCCTCAACTCCTGGGATTCCTTGGTCGGAGGAAACTCAGCAATGACCAAGGTCTAAGGCCTCTCTGAGCTTCCTCACTGGAACTGTAAGAAGCCTCTGGTCCATCCTTCAACCTCCCACTCTCACTGACTCTGCTGTTCCTTCCCTGGATCCTGGACCCTCCCAATCAGATGGGGCTAATGTTACCTGGGATGAAACTTCTGAGCTAGCACCACATCAAGCCCTTACAGCATAGGTCTCCAGTTGAGTTGTCTTTATCAGGGAATCCAGAGGGAGGTGGGGGAAGGACCAAGCCTGTACCATCGCATTCAGGGTCTCACTGTGTCTCCTGGTGCAGGTCTCCATGAACAGAGTTGGGAAGAGCTCCATGGGAAGCTCCTCCAGAGCAGAGATGGCCACAGCTTCCTTCCTCAACAGGCTCTCCCCTGCCAGCTCCAGGAGCCTGGGTGGGACCTGGAGGCTCACCCTGATGAATCTGCAATAACAAGAATTTGGAACAAGTGTCCAGGGAATAGGCATCATTTTCAGATTAAGCCCATGTAATCCTGTCTTCCCCTAGGGCCAGTGTCACTACTCGGGCAAGAGTGGAAAAGTCCTCAGTTAACCCCAATTCCACTCTGTACTCAATGATGGCTTAGAGTCCACTAAGCCATCATTCTTCCCCTGCTAGCACAAGCACAAGCATCTCCCAGGCACTAGGGGCAGGACCAGCACTAGGCCTTCCTTTCCATCCATGGAGTTCTGGTCCTACTGGATAGAGGGTATTGAGGAGCCCGAAATGTAACCCTCTCTCCTGGGAAAGGTTTCTGATGAACATGCCCTAGAACTATGGGAATGGGAGTGTCATGAGCTCTACAAACCATAGTCTCATTTCCTATAAATAACCTGGTTGGGAACATTCAGGCAACACCCTAGCATTGGTGTCACTTGTTTTCATTTTTTAAAAATTTCAATGAGAAACTTTAAAAACCATGTTTCATTAGTATAGAGCATTTCCAAGTTAGATGGAAAACGAAACCCTGAGGTGTTTTGGATTCTCATCCTTTTTACACATTGAAAATGAACCGCTGGCCAGGTTTGGTGGCTCAACCTGTAATTCCAGCACTTTGGGAGGCTGAGGAAAGTAGATTGTCTGAGCCTGCAGGTTTGAGACCAGTCCGGACAACTTGGCAAGAAATTGTCTGTACAATAAAAATTAAAAATAGTAGCCGGGTTCGGTGGCTCAGCCTGTAATCCCGCGCCTTTGGGAGGCTGAGGTGAGTAGATTGCCTGAGCCCGCGGGTTCGAGATCCGCCTGGGCAGCGAGACCTCATCTCCACAATAAATCAAAAAAATCAGCTGGGCGTGGTAGTGCATGCCTGTAATTCCGGCTACTTGGAAGGCTGAGGCGGAAGGATCGCTGGAGCCCAGCAGGTCGAGGCTGCGGTGGCCGGGAGCGGCCACTGCACTCCAGTCTGGGCGACAGAGTGAGACTCCAACTCAAAAAATAAATAAATAAAAATAAATAAAAATAAAAAATAGTTGGGCGTGGTAGCACATGTCTGTAGTTCTGGCTCCTCAGAAGACTGAGATGAAAGGATCATCAGAGCCCAGCAGGTTGACACTGGGGTGGCTGTGAGAGTTTGTGCCACTCCAGCCTGGATGAAGGAGCAAGACTCCAACACACACACACACACACACACACACACACACACACACACACACACAACTACTTTGGGATGGAGTCTAGGGGAAGAAATGGATGACATGTTTGGAACAAAGACTCCATTCTTAAAAATATCATATAGGATGTCAAACAGAATTTGTTGAAGCTTTCCATAAAAAGGAAAGGTTTACTCATAAAGTGGCATTACCACAAAGTACAGGAACTATGATTTAAGGGAATACAAATAAATACTTTAAATGGCAAGAAGTAAGATATCAATCAATTACGTTATTTAATTTTTAGAAACATGTTTGGTTAAGAATTCTGAAATGATAAACACAAACCACAAATCAAAAATTTTGGAATAAGGACAAAACTGCATTCAGAGGAAAAATCAAAGCTCAAATCAGCCCCTCTAAAAAAACAATTGGGATCATCCTAGGTGCCACCCTGGGCTGCATCCTGGGCTGCATGCATGTCACCATCTGTCCCCCCCACATTAGATGGGAGTATCCCCGTGAAGGTGGGTGACTTCTCAGATCTATATTCAGTCTGCAGGGTGCTTGGACCTCTCAGAGCAGGGCAGTACCTCCAGGCACTGCAAGTTACTCTCTCCTGTGAATCTTTAGAAGCCCTCCTAATCGCACCTTCCCTTTCAACTAGGAGCTTCCAATCAGAAAACATTTGATTAGTTTCCTGAAGCTCCACCTGATCCTGATTAGCATTTAGCTTCTCCAGATTACTTTACTGAATCAGATATTTGGGTGACAACCTAGGATTCATTTACTGATTCACTCCACAGACATGGAAGGAGTTTTAATAATATGGAAACTTTATGATTCTAAGTGTGAGACAAGGAAGGACTTAATTTGTTCCTCACATTAGACTAAGAAGTCAATACTTGAAAGTACCTTTGTTGAAGGATCGTTTGCCACATCAAGATTATCAAAATATTCCAGAGTTATAACAGTTTCATGAAGACAGCAATGTCATCTTCTAAGAAAATGATAGAAAACTCTGTGTATCCTATTGTCGTGTGGGTTTTATGTTTCCTAACAGCTTACTATATGATCATTCAGATGTAAGGGAGGTACCACTGAGGGTGTGATTGATCAAGGCTCCTCTGGAGGAAATCAGGTCAAAATAATAATGGGAAATAAGGGAGTGGGCTGGGCAGGGTGGGACTGGGTGCTATTAATGGGACGCTTGGAAGAAACCAAGACATGATAACTATTTTGGGATTTTTGGAGGTGAGTGGGAGGGGGAACTGAAAAGCCTTTGTCTACACTGAGTTTAAAAATTATAAGGGAGGCCGGGATTTCAAGACCAGCCTGGGACACTTGGTGTGACCTCATCTCTATGATAAATATAAAAATGTTAGCTGGATGTGGTGGCATAAGCAAGATGTAATTCTATCTACTTGAAAGACTGAGGCAGAAAGATCACCTGAGCCCAGCAGGTCAAGGCTGTGGTGGTCATGAGCATGTCACTGTACTCCAGCCTGGGTGACAAAGACTCCTACTAAAAAAAAAGAAAAAAGAAAAATAGATATTTGTTTCTGTTGGTAAATATGGTCTGTTTCCACTCAGCCTGTAATCCTGCGCCTTAGGGAGACTGAGGTGAGTGGATTGCCTGAGCCCACAGGTTCAAGACCTGCCTGGGCAACTTGGCGAGATCTCATCTCTACAATAATCAAAAATCAGCTGGGCGTGGTAGCATGCACCTGTAGTTCTAGCTACTTGGAAGGCTGAGGCAGAAGGATCGCCAGAGCCCAGCAGGTCGAGGCTGCGGTGGCCGGGAGCAGCCACTGCACTCCAGTCTGGGCGACAGAGTGAGACTCCAACTCAAAAAAAAAAAAAGATTGTTTTTTTTCGAACTCTATGTTCCTAGAAATTATGAGATGCATATTTTCTGGGTACAGTGGCTGTCCCAGCAGTTTGGAAGGCAGAGGTGAGAAAATTGCCTCAGTATGGGAGTTTAAGACCAGCCCGGGTAACTGGTGAGATCTTGTCTCTACAATAAAACTCAAAAAATTAGCCAGGTGTAGTGGCTGGTGTTTGGATGGCTGAGGTAAAAGCATTGCCTGAGCCCAGCAGATTGAGGCTGTGGTGGCTGTGATGATGCCACTGCACTGCAACCTGGGTGACAGAATGAGTTTCTGACTCAAAATTTTTTTTAAAGATGCATATTTATAGCTGCCTGCTTATGCCAAACAATTCAAAATCACTTCCTCAATTTTCACATGAATTTAAAGTTAGAAAGAATTAAAAATTCTAATGGCAGGGGGAGCAAGGTCAGAAAAAAAGAAGAAAAAATTCAAATTAATATTGTACTGGGCCGGGCGTGGTGACTCGTGCCTATAATACCAGCACCCTGGTAGGCTGAGGTTAGAGAATTGCCTGAACCCTCGGGTTTGAGACCAACTGAGACAACTTGGTGAGACCTCATTCTACAACAGATTAAAAAATTAGCTGGATGTGGTGTCACATACCTGTAGTTCCAGCTACTTGGAAGACTGAAGTGGAAAGGTGATCTGAGCCCAGCAGGTCAAGGCTGCGGTGGCCAAGAGTGTGCCACTGCACTCAAGCCTGGACGACAGAGTAAGATTTCAACTCAAAAAAAAAGAAAAAAGAGAAAAGAAGAAAAAGGGAAAAAATTGTATGTCTATATGTAAAGTATACAAGAAGAAAAGTCATATGTTTTAACAAGAAAAATTATAAGAAAGGCATATGGCAGGGCGTGGTGGACCAAGCCTGTAATCCCAGTAATTTGGAAGTCCGAGGTGAGAGAACTGCCTGAGCTCATGGGTTTTAGACCAGTCTGGGAAACTTGGTGAGACCTTGGTCTCTACAATAAATCAAAAAATAACCCGGGCGTGGTAGCATGTTTCTGTAGTTCCAGCTATTTGGAAGGCTGAGGTGGAAAGATTGCCTGAACCCAGCAGGTCATGGCTGTGGTGGCCATGAACAAAAAACACTGCACTCCAGTCTGGGTAACAGAGGGTGACTCCAACTCAAAAAAAAAAAAAAAGACATAAGAATATGTCCTTTTTTAAAAGAAAAATGAATGATTTTTGTCTATTTTAGATGCTATCTAATGACTGTTTTTGAAAAGTAGATTTAGAAAAAAATAAAACCAAGACAGAAAGGAAATAGTAACTGGAAGGCATACAGAGAAAGAATAAGTATGAAGATGTATTTTTGAACAGAAAGATAAAAAGATAAAGAAAATTATTTCTGTAGGAGAAATAACTTCATGTGGTCAAAATATAAGGGGAAGAGGAAACCGCATTTTTGAACTAAAGTAAATTGTTTGGCTATAAAAAAGAAGGCTCAGCCGGGCTCGGTGGCTCAGCCTGTAATCCCGCGCCTTTGGGAGGCTGAGGTGAGTGGATTGCCTGAGCCCGCGGGTTCGAGACCCACCTGGGCAGCGAGACCTCATCTCCACAATAAAGCAAAAAATCAGCCAGGAGTGGTAGCACATGCCTGTAATTCCAGGCTACTTGGAAGGCTGAGGCGGAAGGATCGCCAGAGCCCAGCAGGTTGAGGCTACGGTGGCCGGGAGCAGCCACTGCACTCCAGTCTGGGCGACAGAGTGAGACTCCAACTCAAAAAAAAAAAAAAAGAAGGCTCGCCATGCATGGTGGTTCACACTTGAAATCCCAGCACTTTGGGAGGCACAGGCAAGAGGATTGCCTGAGCTTGTGGGTTCAAGACCAGCCTGGGCAACTTGTGAAACTTTGTCTCTATAACAAATAAAAAAAAAAGCTAGGCATGGTTGCTCATGCTTGTAGTTTCAGCTACTTGGAAAGCTGAGGTGGAAGGATCACCTGAGCCCAGTATGTCAAGGCTGCAGTGGCCGTGAGCCTGCCACTGCACTCCAGCCTGGGTAGCAGTGTGAGACTCTGACTAAAAAAAAAGCTTCCAAGTTCTGAGTAAGTCATAGAAAATCTGAGAAAGTTGGAAAAAAGCTTGTGAAAGATGAATCTTGTAAAGGAATTTTGTTTTTAGTCAATTTGGCTATAGTTAAGAGAGAAATTAGAGCTTGATTAATTACGGTCTGTTGCATTAAGATATTCTAGGCATTGAAGATAAATTGCAAGGAATTAAATCAATAGTGGTTAAAGGCCATCCCTTTGCTCCTAGAACTTCTTACCAGTGCCATGTCATTCCATCCTAAGATAAAATCTTAACTATCAACCAGCCATTCAAGGGAAAGATCCCAAATATCTTCACACATGCTGATTTCTCAATTGCTCACCCAGGCATGTAGGGGTATGGACACAGGTTCTGCCCTAACGGTGATCCTTTCTATCTATCTACACGGCAACATAGACACCAAATGCTCTGGTTAGTGAGAGTAGCTGTACTTTAAATAGTAGACATTGGAATATGTTCAGTTTGAGTCATGAAAATCCCCCCAAAATAAAATGTAAGTTTAATCATTTTATGTTACTACAAAACAACAACAAAAAGTCTTAACCAGAGGAAAGAAGTCAAGTAGAGATTTGTTCCATCATCTAGAGAGAGCTGTCTACTTTGTAATAAGTATGTTTCTAGGGAAGGCATTTTCTTGGATATCCTTAATTTTATGATACCTGAGCTTGTCCCTTCCAATGATGCTCAAGAGTAGTTTTCTTCTCTGTTATCTCTAAAAAAACCCAATCTCCAGGTTCTAGGCCATGAAGGAGATCATCATTAGTAGGGAATTCATGGAAAGTCTCCTTCACCTGGTGAAAATCTACTTTGGTATAATGCATTCAGGCCTCTCAGAATTGAATCATATCAGAACTAACAAGTAGTGATGATACATGGGGTTTTGCAATCAAAGGCAGAGGTTTTCCAGTATTTATATCATAACTAGCCAGTCTGTGTTTTCCCATAGGGGTAATGTAATTGTCATTAATTCCAGTGGCAAAACTTTTCATTAAAATAATCCAGTCTTCTTTGTGAGTTGAGCTACTTTTATTTGCAAGTCATCATTTGTCCATTCAAACTTTCCAGAAGATGGAGAATGATACATGCAATAGTTCAGGCACAATCAACCCAGCCAAAAATATAACAATCTTTGAATGATTTATTAGAAAAAGTAAGACTGATTTAAGATTGTTGGTTTATTAAAAACGGCTGAATCTTTTGAATTATTAGCACAATCCCCATTGTATTTAACTTTAAGATTCTTGCTTAGGTGACACCTGATATTCACAGACTTTGAAAATGGTTAACCAGGGAATAACTTAAAATGATGACTAGCATTATCTAATATCTCAGTTTTCATAACCTAAGTAAACTGCTAAAATAAACAAGTGGAGCAAATATGAATAAGATAATGTTCATAGGCTAGCTTTTTATATACTTTGACATCTTAAAATTATTTTAGGTGTTCATTAGATGTTTGGGCCACTTTAAACAAGAAATGGTTATATTATGGGGAAACATATGTCTATGAATTGTGGAATGGTTCTCATCAATGAAATGCTGATATCTAGCAGACATTACAGGATTTCTTGATTTCTAGGTTTTAACCCAAATTTAAGGTTACTAAGAATAAGAATTCCAGTTAATATATAATTCTGCATATAAGATATGCCAAAGAAGATGTGCTTTTAATTAAAAAAAACTAGGCTATAAGAAAGACACAGGCGGGGATTTTTTGCCCATGCCAACTCTGGCATTTCACACTTTCTTTTCTACTTTCTTTCTCTATTAAACTTTGTTTTAAAACTTAAAAAAATTAGAAAGACATAAGGCTGGGTGCACTGGTTCTCACCTCCAATCCCAGCACTTTGGTAGGCAAAGACAACTCTATTCCAGGAGTTGGAGATCAACCTAGGCTACACAGCTTACCTCTACAAAAAAAAAATTAGTGAAGTGTGATAGAGAACACCCTGTGGTCTCAGTTACTTGGGAGGCTGAGGCAGAAGAATTGCTTGAGCCCAGAAGTTCGAGGTGAGCCATGATGGTGCCACTGTACTCGAGCCTGGGCAACAGAGTGAGACTCTGCCCCCCCCAAAAAAAAAGAAAGAAAAGAAAAAGAGAAAGAAAATAAAGAAATAAGGTTGCATTCCCACTGGGGTGGGAGGAAAGTCAGCTTATCCCTCAGTGCCACTGTGTTTGTAAAATTTTATTTAACTCTTTGACAAACTGTTCAGTCAAGTGAATCCCATCACTGAAGATTTCTCCAGGGATGCCCCACACAGGAAACACATGTTGTAGTAATTTATTTGCTACTGTTGTGACATCAGTCTTTCTACAGAAGAAACCCTTGACCTGTCCTGAGAACAGACATACTATCACAAGAATTCTAAATAGATTTCATGACTCACTATCATTAAAAAACCCTCTCTTGCAGGTGTGTGTGTAGATGTCTATAATTTCCATTATTCATTCCCATTCCCCTTCTGCATTTCACTATGACTTGAATTTGCATGTTTCCTTATAAAATATGTAGTATCATGCTATGTGTACAATTATTTTATTTCACATGCATGGTATGGTGTATGGTGCCATACACAGACAGACATGGCCATTAATTGTCCAATCAAGGTAATTTTGGAGAGTCAGCAGAGGTGCTGATATGATATTTTCCCCATTACAACAGGAGAATACAAGGGCTTCTAATAACTTCAACTATAGACCCTATTCTCTCGCTTAATTTTTTCACATAGTAACATGTTTTAAGATATATAATAATAGGAGACGGGGCAAGATGGCGACGGCATAGGTGAACTGGTGAGATTCTCTGAACGTGAGTTCCCAAAAAGGCTATTACTTCTCTTCCCCCATCCCCCAGCCCACCACCAACCGTGCTGGTGCCAGGCCTGGGAACTTCCCACGCAAGGCCAGATATTGCGCACCCCCCACCACTGCTGCTGTTCTACTCGTGTGTGGAAGTCTGCAGTCCCAGCCCCCTCCAGATCCCTCCCTGGCTGCATTGTTTCCAGCCCAACACCCAGCACCCGGCACCGCGGTTCACACAGGGAGGCTCTGGGCGCCCGCCCCTCAGAGACTCCGGTCCTTTTCCTGGCCGAGGTACCCTGTGGGAGGTCCAGAGCCACTCTCGCCGCACACTACCTGCCCTTTGGAGCTTTGGAGCTCTGGAATTCTGGGCCCACCCTGACTGAGGCACTCAGTGCGAGACCCCAAACCGGGGGACCCAGACAAATGGAGAAAAACAGATCTGGGTAAACTACCTTGCTACTCTCCAGGCAGAGACTTCCATTGCCCCGCCCACCTATCAACAAACTTTACCTCAGTTCCTAAGGCAACAACGCGAAACAGGAGACAAAGCCCCACCCCTACGCTGCAAAGAAAAACAAATGGGAGAGGCTGGAATCAGATCACAGAAGTGACTCTAGTCTGATCCCTTATTTTGACTTATGATTTTATCATTGAAACTGTTGGTTTAGATCACGTTTTGTGTTTACCTTCTGACTTAAACTGTTTCTTGATTTTATTGGCCTGTCTCTGTGTAACTATCAGTATTCTTTAGGGAATCTTTCTTACCTGTCTTTCTTCACTTCTTCCCGGCCCTGTGTCTCTCTCTCACCTGATAGTTGGTATGTATATCTGTTTTCCCTCTCGCACTTCTCTCTTTCTAACTCCCTATTGACCCCCCTTCCTCCATTATTTTCCTCTTTTATATGCCCCCCTTTTTAAATCTAGGGACCAAGGCTGCATACTGCTGAATAGACAGACTGTAAAGCAGAGGGAAAAGTGAACAAAACCAGAAGACCCTCATAAGGAAGAACAGGTCATTGCAGAAGAGAAATAAAAGCAACCCCACCTTCCCTCAAAAACAGAATTGAAGAGGGGTAGGGAAAGGGGGAGAGGGAGAAAAATCTACAGAAATGAAGAAAAACCAAAAGAAGAGTATGGGTCTCTCCCAGACGCCTGGGAGAGCAGACATTGAGAAAACTGACTTTGGAATGCAAACAATGAAAAGTCCCCAGAATGAAGGGTCTCAAAATGCAAATGTAGATATCAAACAATAATGGAGAGATTAAAAAGAATTGAGGAGACACAAGAAGAAACTAGGAAGGAGCTGATATCTGAGATAACAGTAATGAAGAATACTGTGAATGGAATAAATAACAAACTGATAAGCATGGAAAGCAGAATTACCCAAGCAGAAGAATCTCAGAACTTGAGGACCAAAATATAGAAATAACCCAAACTCTTAAAAACACAGAAAATAAGCTCAAAAAGACACAACAAAAACTTCAAGAGATGAGTGACTACCTTAAGAGGCCTAACCTAAGAATAATCGGACTCCCTGAGGCAGAAAGAGAAACAGAGACCCCATTGGAACAAACTTTCCATGAGATCATTCAAGAAAACTTCCCTTATCTAATCAGCGATGCAAAAATTCAAACACAAGAGATTCAGAGAACCCCCACAAGACAACAAATGAGAAGACCAACTCCTAGACACATAATAATTTGCCTAAATAAAGTAGGCACAAAAGAAAAAATCCTAAAGGCAGCAAGAGAAAAAGGCCAGATCACTTACCATGGAAGACCAATCAGAATAGCAGCAGATTTATCTGCAGAAACCCTGCAGGCTAGGAGAGCTTGGAGCCCTATCTCCAAAGTCCTAAAAGATAAACAATTTCAACCAAGAATAACCTACCCGGCCAAGCTAAGCTTCATCAGTGAGGGAGAATTAAAATCTTTCCCAGATATCCAATCCCTAAGAACTTATGCTGCCACCAAACCATCTCTACATGAAACACTTAAGAAAGTACTAAACACAGAAGAAAAGGAAAAAAGAACAACATTCTTCACAAGAGTACAGGGAAAAGAATAAAATATACACGAACCAACCCCAAAACCAAAAGAAAGACAAAAAAAAAAAAAAGAAAAAAGAAAAAACCAAGTGGAAGAACAACAACTCAATAAGAACTCCATGATAGGGACGAACTCTCACATTTCAATAATTAGTCTGAACGTGAATGGACTAAACGCACCACTGAAAAGACATAGAATGACAAAATGGATAAAATATCACCAGGCAACAATATACTGCCTTCAAGAGACCCATCTCACTAGAAAGGACATACACAGACTCAAAGTAAGAGGATGGGAAACAAATTTTCAGGCGAATGGAACACAAAAGAAAGGAGGAGTTATGATCCTAATTTCAGACAAAATACCATTTAAGCTATCAAAAATTAAAAAAGATACAGAGGGCCACTACATAATGATAAAAGGTTCACTCCATCAACAAGAAATATCTATCCTAAACATATATGCACCCAATATAGGTGCGCCAACATTCATAAAGCAACTTCTAGGAAAACTAAAGAAAGACATTGATTCTAACACCATAATAACTGGGGACTTTAATACACCAATCACAACCTTAGACAGATCATCAGGACAAAAACTCAGCAAGGAGATCTAGAACCTCAATGAGACTCTGGACCAAATGGACTTAATTGATACCTATAGAACACTCCATCCAAAGACCACAGAATACACATTCTACTCATCACCACATGGAACATAAGATCGACCACATAATTGGACACAAATCAAGTATAAGCAAATTTAAAAGGACTGAAATTCTACCATGCACCTTCTCGGACCACAGTGGAATAAAAATAAACATTGACACCAACAAAGTCCCTCCAAAACCCACAAAGACATGGACAGTAAACAGCATGGTGCTAAATAACTCCTGGGTCAATGATGACATCAAAACAGAGATCAAAAGATACCTGGAAACAAGTGAAAATGAAGAAACATCTTACCAAAATCTCTGGGATGCCTTAAAAGCTGTAATAAGAGGGGAATTTATATCCCTACAAACACACATGAGGAAAATGGAAGGAACAGAAATTAACAACCTAACAAGCCACCTAAAGAAGCTGGAAAAGCAAGACCACAAAAACCCTAATTTCAGCAGAAGAATCCAGATCACCAAAATAAAAGCCAAAATCCAGGACATAGAAGACAAAAAGATAATAGAAAAAATCAATGAAACAAAAAGCTGGTTCTTCGAAAGAATAAACAAGATCGATGGTCCCCTAGCTAGACTGACCAAGAAAAAATGAGAAAAAAACCAAATAAGCACAATCAGAAACGCAAAAGATGAAGTCACATCTGACCCTGAAGAAATACAAAAGATCATTAGAGACTACTACGTACACTTGTATGGAAACAAACTTGAAAACCCTAAGGAAATAGAGGACTTTCTGACATCACACAACCTACCTAAGTTGGAACAAGAAGAGATTGAGACCCTAAATAGACCAATAACAATCAAGGAAATCGACTACGTAATAAGAAAACTTCCTAAAAAAAAAAAAGCCCTGGACCAGATGGCTTTCCAGCAGAATTTTACAAGACATTTAAGGAGGAGCTGATACCAATCCTACTGAAGGTATTCCAGGCGATTGAAAAAGATGGAATGCTCCCCAAATCATTTCACGAAGCCAACATCACATTGATACCCAAGCCAGGTAAAGATCCAGCAAAGAAAGAGAACTACAGGCCAATATCTTTGATGAACATAGATGCTAAAATTCTCAACAAGATCCTAGCAAACCAGATTCAGCAATACATCTCAAAAATCATCCATCATGACCAAGTAGGCTTCATTCCTGGGATGCAAGGCTGGTTCAACATTCGTAAAACCATAAATGTTATTAAATATATTAACAGATGTCAAAACAAAAACCACATGATTATATCATTAGATGCAGAAAAAGCTTTTGATAAAATCCAGCACCCCTTCTTGATAAAAACCCTTGAACAACTAGGCATACAGGGAACATACTTCAAAATAGTAAAAGCCATCTACGAGAAACCCACAGCAAGCATACTCCTAAATGGACAAAAATTAGAACCATTTCCCCTGAAAACTGGATTTCCCCTGAAAACAAGGATGCCCTCTCTCACCCCTCCTGTTCAACATAGTATTGGAAGTCCTGGCTTGAGCAATCTGAGAAGAGAAGGCAATCAGGGGTATCCAAATAGGAAAAGAGGAAGTCAAGTTATCTCTCTTTGCAGACAACATGATTGTATACCTTGAAAACCCAAGAGAATCTGTCAAAAACTTCTTTATACTGATAAAGACCTTTGGCAAAGTCTCAGGATACAAAATAAATGTACAAAAGACAATCGCATTTCTCTACACCAATAATAAACAAACAGAAACCCAAATAAAAAACATAATTCCATTCACAATAGCCGCAAAAAAAAAATGAAATACCTTGGCATCTTCCTAACCAGAGATGTGAAAGACCTTTACAAGGAAAACTACAAAACACTGCTCAAAGATATCAAAGTTGACACAAACAAGTGGAAAAATATCCCATGCTCATGGATCGGAAGAATCAACATTGTGAAGATGTCCATCTTACCTAAGGCAATCTACAAATTCAATGCAATACCCATCAAATTACCAGCAACATTCTTCTCAGACCTAGAAAAAACAATGCAGGAATTCATGTGGAAACACAAACGTCCAAGAATAGCCAGAACAATCCTCAGCAAAAAAAACAAAGCAGGTGGTATCACACTGCCAGACTTCAAACTTTACTATAAAGCTACAATCATCAAAACAGCTTGGTATTGGTATAGGAACAGACATATAGATCAATGGAATAGAATTGAGATTCCAGAAGCAAAACCTCAATTTCTCAACCAACTCATCTTTCACAAAGCCTCCACCACCTACCACTGGGGAGAGGAGAACCTATTCAGTAAATGGTGCTGGGAAAACTGGCTGACCACATGCAGAAGATTGAAACAGGACCCCTATCTATCCCCATGCACAAAGGTTAATTCCAAATGGATCAGAGACCTAAATGTAAAACCGTAAACCATAAGAACCTTAGAAAATGAAGGAAAAACCCTCATGGAAATCGGAACTGGCATCCAATTCCTGAACAAAACCCAAAACCCACAGCTCATAAGAGAGAAAATAGATAAGTGGGACCTTATTAAACTGACAAACTTCTGCAAAGCCAAAGAAACCATCAAGAGAGCAGGGAGACAGCCTACAGACTTGGAAAAAGTATTTGCCAACTCCAGGTCCGACAAAGGCTTAACATCCTGGATCTACAAGGAACTCAAGCATGCTGAAAAGAAAAAAACAAACAACCCCATTATAAAATGGGCAAAAGATATGAGCAGACACTTCACAAAGGAAAACATCCGAGCAGCCAACAAACACATGAAGAAATGTTCAACCTCACTAATCATCAGGGAGATGCAAATCAAAACCACACTGAGATACCACCTAACCCCAGTCAGAATGGCAATTATCAACAACTCAAAAAATAACAGCTGCTGGAGAGGGTGTGGTGAAAAGGGAACACTTCTACACTGTTGGTGGGAGTGTAAACTAGTGCACCCTCTGTGGAAAGCAGTGTGGCGATTCTTAAAAGCTCTAAATACCAACCTCCCATATGACCCCGCAATCCCCCTACTGGGAATATATCCTGAAGAACACAAATCACTCTATAAAAAAGATACCTGCACACGCATGTTTATCGCAGCATTGTTCACAATATCAAGAACCTGGAAACAGCCATGCTGTCCATCAAAAGAGGACTGGATTAAAAAAATGTGGTACATATACACGATGGAATACTACGCAGCCATAAAAAAGAACAAAATCATGAATTTCGCAGCAACCTGGATGGAACTAGAGTCTATAATACTGAGTGACCTCTCACAGAAACAAAGATCCGAGTATCACATGTTCTCACTCATATAATGGACCTTAAACATCCAAGGCAATACTATACAAAAATGACTGACCGTACTGGGAAACTATGGTGGGGGGAGGGAGATGGGATTAACAGTAGCAAATATCTGTCTGGGTACGGGGAAATATCCTATATCAACAGGGTGCCTGAATGAAACGCAATTGTATACCTAACCCTTAACTGTACCCCACAACTTCACAATTAAAAAAAAGATATATAATAATATCAATAATAATAATATTGCTTGCCATATGCCAAACAGTTTGAAAGACTTTAATAGATTAACTCTTAGCACCTCTGGGATATTGATATTGTTATTATCCCATTTTTATGGCTGAATGACTGAGGCCCAGAGAGATTGAGCAAGTCATATAGAGTCACAGAGCCAGTGATCAATGAGCCAGTTGTGAAACTAAATTAATCAGTCTGTATCTGGAGTCTCTGCTACTAAAGGTGCTTAGGGTCTAATAGTAATCAGACTTTTGTGACTGGAGTCACAGAACTGGTTGCCTGACAACACCAAGGACACAAGACTGGTGTTACCAATACTTACAAATGCAGCCGATGGAGGTTTCTTTCTTTTTTTTTTCTTTCCTTCTCCTTGCTAAAACTTTATTTATTTATTTATTTATTTTCAGTTGGAGTCTCACTCTATCGCCTAGCCAGGAGTGCACTGGAATGTTCACGGCCTACATAGCCTCAACCTGCTGGACTCAGGCAATCCTTCCACCTCAGCCTTCCTAGTAGCTGGAACTACAGGTGCGCACCACCACACTGGACTAATTTTTAAATTTATTGTAGAGATGAGTTCTCGCCGAGTTGCCAGGGCTGGTCTTAAACCTGTGGGCTCAGGAAATACTCTCACTTCTACCTCAAAATGCTGGGATTATAGGCATGAGCCACCAGGCACAGCCTACATCATGCTTACAGTTACTCATGAGTACTTTTTTTTTTTTTTTTTTGAGTTGGAGTCTCACTGTCTCCCAGGCTGGAGGGTAGTAGCATGCTCATGACCACCACAGCCCCAACCAACTGGGCTCAGGTGATCCTTTCTTCTCAGCCTTCCAAGTAGCTGGAACAGGCACATGCCACCATATCCAGCTATTTTTTTGTTTGTTTTAGTTAAAGTCTCACTCTTGTCCCTAGGCTGGAGGGCTGTAACATGCTCATGGCCATTGAAGCTTCGATCTGCTGGGCTTAAGAGATCTTTCTGTCTCAGCCTTCCAAGTAGCTGGAACTACAGGCATGCAGACACCATGTCCAGCTATTTTTTGATTTACTGTAGAGATGAGATCTCACCAAGTTGCCCAGGCTGTTTAAACCTGTGGTCTCAGGCAATCCTCTCACTTTGACCTCCCAAATTGCTCAGATTACAGGCATGAGGCACCACGCCTGGCCATTTTCTTTTTCTTTTTAGCGGAGTCCTTCAGCATTCTTCATGCAGGGACACGAGGCACACAGTGGCACTCAGTGTTTACATGCTGCCACCATTTAATCATTCACCCCAAGGGCAAAGCATCAGCTGTTAGGTCAGGGTGGGACATGTAGGACTGGATTCATCTCCAGGTTTCATAAGGCAAAAATGTCCCCCACTGTAGAATTTATAGGCCTTCTGCTGGTAGGTCAGACAATATGGTATAATTTAGTGTTCCAATCATTGAAAACTGTGTATTATGTAAATCCTATTTACAAATATTTGTGTTGTGATTTACATAAATATTAAAAATATAAATTGCCTTCTTAAATTTGAGAGATAATTTAGTACTTTTAAAAATGTGAGGCCAGGCACAGTAGCTCATGACTGTAATCCCAGCACTTTGGGAGGTGGAGGTGAGAAGATTGCCTGAGCGTATGGGTTCTGAACCATCTGGGAAACATGGCAAGAACTTGCTCTACAATGAATCAAAAAGTTAGCTGGGCATGGTTGCACATGCCTTTAGTTCCAGCTACTTAAAAGGCTGAGACAGAAGGATCACCTGAGCCCAGGTGTCAAGTCTGAGGTGGTCGTGAGCATGCCATTGCACTCTAACCTGGGTGACAGTGAGACTCTGACTCAAAAAATTTAAAAAATGTGTACAGACAAAAAGCACTAAGTTTGGTTTGAACTCAAAGGAAATGAGACTTTTAACTGATATTAAACTGGGTGTGGTGGCTCACGCCTGAAATTCCAGTACTTTGGGAGGCTAAGGTGAGAGGATTGCCCGAGCTAATGGGTTCAAGACCAGCCTGAGCAACCTGGCAGAACCTCATTTCTGCAATAAATCAAAAAATTAGCCAGGCATGGTGGCATAGGCCTGTAGCTCCAACTACTTGGAAGGATGAGGGTGAAGGATTGCCTGGGCCCAGCAGGTCATGGCAGCAGATGTTGTGAGCATGGCACTGCACTTTAGTCTGGGCAAGAGAGTAAGACTCTGACTCAAAAGGAAAAAAAAAAAAACTAAAGTTCAAAACTGATTTTAGGATCTGTTTCCTTTCCTTTTTTCTAGTTCTATGTTAGTTCTAGTATAGAACTATTAGGATAAGAATTGTTTTTATTTTAAAATAGTTAGACTAATATAATTTTAGTGCTTCAAAAATTTTGCAATTATTATTATTATTTTTTATTTATTGTAGAGACAAATTCACACCATGTTGCCAAGGCCGGTCTTGAACCTATGGGCTCAAGAAATACTCTTGCCTCTGCCTCCAAAAGTTCTGGAATGACAGGCATGAGCCACCATACCCGGTTGCCATTATTTTTAAAAATGCACTATGTTTAGAGCAGTTTTGGATTCACAGCAAAACTGAGTAGCAAGTCCAGAGTTCCCACAAATCCCTTCACGTGCACACCGTCCTCCAGGATTGACATCCCATGCCATCAAGTGCATTTGTCACTACTGATGAGCCTCACAGAACCGTTGATATCAAAACATCCAAAGTACACATTGGGGTTCACTGCCGATGTTTTACATTCTGTGGTTTTTACAAAAAATGGACCGTATAAGTTATCCATCATCATAGCCTCCTGTGGGGCTGTTTCTGCCCTTAAAACTCCTCTGAGCTCTGCCTATTAATGCCACATTGCTGCCTCCCCCCTGGCCACCACCAGTCTTTCCGTTGTCTCCACACTTGCCTTTTCCAGGATGTCATCCAGAAAGTATCCTTTTCAAACTGGCTTCTTTGACTCAGGAATACATATTAAGGTTTCCTCCCTGTCTTTTCCTGGCTTGAAAATGTTCTACTGACTGGAGGAATCACAGTTTATTGATTCATTTTCCTACTGCAGGACATCCTGTTTGCTTACAATCATGAATAGAGCTGATAGAGCTGCTGCAAACAACCAGGTGAGGTTTCCTGTCAGACAGAGATGCCTTTTTTCCTTCTTTTCTTCTTGAGTTGTAGTAAGACTGTGTTGCCCAGGCTGGAGCGCAGTGGCATGATTATAGCTATCACAGTCTCAACCTGCTGTGCTCATCCTTCGGCCTCAGCCTTCCAAGAAATTGCGACTACAGCTGTGCACCACCACATCTGGCTAAATTTTTGACGTATTGTAGAGACGAGGTCTCATCATGTTTCCCAGGCTGTTCTTCAACTGCTGAGCTCTGGCAATACTCTCACCTCAGCCTCCTAAATTGCTCAGATTACAGGCCTGAGCCACCGTACCCACTTAGAGATGCCTTAAAAGGCGTCTGTTTCCTGTGATCCTGTTAGAACCTTGTAGGTGGTAGGTGTTGCTGAATGCATGGTACTTGGAAATCTTCCTCATCAGTTCGTGGCCACTAAAATGCAAATGAAAGGAAAGTCAGCATTAGCTGACTACCAATCATATAGATAACTGGGATTTGGAAATGTTAACACTGGTGGATACTACATGTGTCTCATGAAGTCTGGCAGTCATAAGAGGTACATGTGGGCAAACTTCACTTGTTTTTGTACTTTTCTTCCCCTCACTAAGTAATATAAGGCATGATGCTCAGTATAAGACAATCCAACAGACAGAGAGAGCAAACTTCTCTCCTAAGTGGTCCCTTCCTTCCAGGCCCTTGTCCAGAGGGTTTGATTCAGTGTGACCTCTTCCATACTTTACTCCGGTTGACTAGACATTGCTATCTGCATGGAGACAGGTCTGGTTTTATGTTCCTATATAATAACTATGTCTTACCATAGTATAAATTATCTCACCTTTTTCCACTTACATGTGTTTTTTTTTTTTTTAATTGGAGTCTTACTCTGTCACCCAGGCTGGAATGCAGTGGATACTCAGTCACCCCAGCCTCGACCTGTTGGGTAAAGACTATCCTTCTGCTGTAGGCTTCCAAGTAGCTGGAGCTTTTTTTATTGTTTATTTATTTATATACATTTTTATTTTTGAGTTGGAGTCTCAATCTGTCACCCAAGCTGGAGTGCAGTGGCACACTCACGGCCACTGCAGCCTCAAACTGCTGGATTCAGGTGATCCTTCCACCTCAACCTTTCAAGTAGCTGGAACTACAGGCACCACAACTGGTTAATTTATTTTTTATTGTAGAAATGAGTTCTTGCCTAGTTTCCCAAGCTGGTCTTGAACCTGTGGTTTAGGCAAACCTCTCACCTCAGCCTCCCAAAGTGCTGTGATTATTTGAAAAGGAACTTAAACAGTTAGAAAATGGAAGATTGTGCCTAAGCGTGGTGGCTCATGTCTGTAATCCCAGCACTTTGGGAGGCAGAGGAGACAGGATTGCCTGAGTCCAGGAGTTCAAGACCAGTCTGGGAAACTTGGCGAGACCTCGTTTCAAAACAAAATTTTTTTTAAAAAGGAAGATTGTGAATTCAAAATTGTGCTTGTACATGCTATTATAGAAGACCAGTACTTGAACAAGAAATATATAGCTCAAGGCTAGGTTCAGTGACTCAGCCTGTAATTCCAGCACTTTGGGAGGCCAAGGCAAGTGGATTGCCTGAGTCCACAGGTTCGATATCTGCCCATGCACCTTGGTGGGACCTCATCTCTACAATAAAAATCAAAAAATTAGCCGGGTACGGTAGTGTACACCTGTAGTTCCAGTTACTTGGAAGACTGAGTCAGAAGGATTGCTGGAGTCCAGCAGGTGGATGTTGGCTTGGCCATGAGCATTCCACTGGAACTCCACCCTGGGCGACTGTGAGACTCCAACTTAAAAAAAAAAAAGAAAGAAAAGAAAAGAAAAAAATATATGGCTCTATGAAAAATAAAAGCATGTGGAGTTGTCTGGTTATACTGAACAATTCAGACACATCAAGAAAAGCAAAGCATTTAGAATCATGTTATTGTTGGAAGAAAACATGGATTTTTTTTAGGTCTTTGAGACAAATGCTTTGGCATTAGGTCACCACAATAGAGTTATAGGAGGAAAAAAGAGTTACAGGAGGCAACCAAAAAGTTGAGAAGGAGAGTCATTACTTAATGTGACCAAAAAATAAAAAACAAGAAAGCACCTTTTTTAAGGAAGAAGGAGACAAAACAGAAGGTGATAGTGTGTGACCTGAAAATCATGTGAAGTCAGATGCACTGAAAGTTGAACTTCAGAAATAAGAATCTGAAGGTTTCAAAACAAAAACTCTCTATATTTTTTAAGTTTGAGTCTCACTCTGTCCCACAGGACAGCATATGTAACCTGAAATAAGGGAAATTAAATGAAAACTATAAAAGAAAAAAAGTTGCAGTTTACATGTTCAAAGTTTCTTTAAAATTATAAAAAAAAAAACAGACACCAGAATTATAGATTAAAACCACATGCAATTTATTTTTAATTGCAGACCAGTGCTCCAAAAAAAAAAACTGGTTGCTTTAAGTGTAGACGATGAGATTTTTGTTTGTATCAGTGTACTTATGATCAATTTTTGGAAAAAATTACAATAATTCCCTCTTAACTATAGCCAAATTGATTAAGCACAAAATTCCTTTCATGAGATTCATCTTTCACAACCTTTATTCCAACTTCCTCAGATCTTCTACAACTTTCACAGAACTTATAAACTTTCTTTATAATAGCCAAACATTTTACTTTAGTTCAAAAATTTATTTTCTTTTTCCCCTTACATTTTGACCACATAAAATTCTTTCTCCTACAAAAATAATTTCCTTTCCATTTTTTACTTTCTTTTCAAAAATACACCTTCATACTTATTACTTTCTCTGTATGCCTTCTAGTTACTGTTTTACTTTTTTCTAAACCTACATTTCTTTTTTTAATTTATATTTATTTATTTTAAAGATGTGGAGTACAATTTAAATCTACATTTCAAATGCAATTGTTAAAAACATTGAAAATAGATAAAAATAGTTCATTTTCCTTCTTTTCTTTTTTATACCTTTCTTATAGTTTTTCTTATTAAAACACATGAACTTTCTTCCTGTATACTTTACATATGGAAGTACACATATTAATTACAATTGTTAACTCTTAGCTAGTTTAATTTCATGTGAAAATAAACAACTAACCAATAAGCCATTTTTAATTGTTCGGCATAACCAGCAGGTATAAATAATGCATCTTTTTAATAATTTGGAAGCAGAAACTCACTCTCTTGCTCAGGCTGGAGTGCAGTGGCACCATCATGGCCATCCTAGCCTCGACCTATTGGGCTCAAGCGATCTTTCACCTCAGCCATCCAAGAAGCCAGAATCACAGGCGTGCACCACTACACCTGGCTAATGTTTTGATTTTTATTTTAGAGACAAGACCTTGCCAAGTTGCCAGGCTGATCTTGAACCCCTGGGCTCAGATAATTCTCTCACCTCTGCCTCCCAAAGTGCCGGGATTACAGGTGTGAGCCACAGCATCCAGAAAATATACATCTTATAATTTCTAGAAACATAGACTTCCTCATAGAAAAATCTTTTAATGTGGAAACAGACCATATTTACCAACAGAACCAAATATCTACCTTTCTATAATATTAAAGAAGCCAAAATAAAGTAAATTGGAAACTGTGTTCAGTATTTAATGTTTTCATATTTTATCACACTAGGAAATGACCCAGAAATTAAATATCTATTATGTGATTAAACTAACATAACTTTAAGATCTCAAATTACATAAGAAGTTTATTTACAAATGTTTATCCCATTTATATTGATCTAATTAATTTTAACAATGATACCTAGATTATTTATTAAACTGAGTTATTAGACACAGCAAACCTACCTATGGGAAATGTATCTATGTCAAACCTGTGCTAGCTACCCTGCCTCAATATTACTAAAACTCCCTCCAAATCCATGGAGTGAATCAGTGAATAAATCCTGGATTCTTACCCTATCCCTAATTCTTTTACTTTTTTTAAGTTGAAGTCTCACTCTGTTGCCCAGGTTGGAGTGCAGTGGCATGCAGTTCACAGCCACCACAGCCTCAACCTGTTGGTCTCAGGTGATCCTCCATCTCAGCCTTCCAAGTAGCTAGAACAACAGGTACGCACCAACATTCTGGCTAATTTTTGATTTATTGGAGAGATGAGGTCTCACCAAGTTGCACAGGCTGGTCTTGAAACCGTGGGCTCAGGCAATCCTCTTACCTCGGCCTTCCAAAATGCAGGGATTACAAGCTTGAGCCACCATGCCTGGCTTCTTTCACTTTCATGTACAAATATCTGATTCAATAAAGGAATCTTGAGAAACCAATAAACTAATTAGGATTAACTGGGTGGAGCTTCGGGGATCTAATCAAATGTCTTCTGATTGAAAGCTGGCAACTGAAAAGGGGAGGTGTGATTAGGAAGGCCCATAAAAGCTTCTGAAGATCCACAGGAGAGAGTAATTCCAAGGCCGAAAGCTACTGCTCTGTTCTGAGAGATCCAGGCTCCCTGCAGACTGAGTCCAGATCTGGTAAGTCACCGGCCTCTATGGTGACGCTCCCATCTGATGCACAGTAAGCAAGGAACAGATGGTGCCATGCATACAGCCCAGGATGGTGCCTACAATGACCCCACATGTTTTTAAAGACGGGCAGATTTGATCTTTAAATGCAGTTTTGACCTTATTCCAAGAATTTTGATTTGTGGTTTGTGTGTGTCATTTCAGAATTCTTAACCAAGCAAGCATTTAAAAATTAAAGAATCTAATTGATCGAAATCTTATTTCTTAGCCAGACTTGGTGGCTCAGTCTGTAATCCCGCGCCTTTGGGAGGCTGAGGAGAGTGGATTGCCTGAGCCTGCGGGTTCGAGATCCGCCTGGGCAGGCGAGACCACATCTCTACAATAAATCAAAAAATTAGCCGGGCGTGGTAGCGCACGCCTGTAATTCCGGCTACGCGGAAAGCTGAGGTGGAAGGATTGCCGGAGCCCAGCAGGTCGAGGCTGCGGTGGCCGGGAGCGGCCACTGCACTACAGTCTGGGCGAAAGTGAGACTCCAACTCAAAAAAAAAAAAAGAAAGAAATCTTATTTCTTGCCATTTTAAATACTTAGTTGTGTTTTCTTAAATCATAGTTCCTGGACTTGTGGTATATCCACATTATGAGTTAGGCTTTCCTTTTTATGGAAAGCTTTAACAAATTCAGTATAACATTCTATGTTATAATTTTAAGAACACAGTCTTTGGTCAGGCACAGTGGTTCAGGCCTATAATACAGCACTTTGGGAGTCCGAAGTGAGAGGATTGCCTGAGTCCATGGGTTTGAGCCTGGGCAACTTGGCAAAACCTCATCTCTACAATAAATCAAATAATTAGCCAGGTGCGGTGGTGTGTGCCTGTAGTTACAGCAATTGGAAGGCTGAGGTGAAAGGATCACCTGAGCCCAGCAGGTTGAGACTCTGGTGGCCATGAGCATGCTACTGCACTCTAGTCTGGGCAGCAGGGTGAGACTCCAACTCAAAAAAAAAATGCAGTCTTTGTTCCAAACATATCATCTTTTTCTTCCCCTAAACTCCATGCCAAAGTGGTTCATTTTTAATGTGTGAAAAAGATGAGAATTGGAAACACCTCAGAGTAATTTTCCATCCAAGTTAGAAATGCTATATATAATACTGTAACATGGCTTTTAAAGTTTCTCATTGAAATTTTAAAAATGAAAACAAATGACACCCATGCTAGGGTGTTGCCTGAATGTTCCCAACAAGGTTATTTGTAGGAACTGAGACTGTGATATGTAAAGCTCATGACACTCCCCTTCCCATGTCCTAGAGTCTTGCACGATCATCAGAAACCTTTGCCAGAAGGTGAGGGGGTTACCTTTCAGGCTCCTGAAGACCCTCTATCCAGTGGCACCACAACTCCATGAATGGAAAGGAAGGCCTACTGCTGGCACCCCTACTGCCTTGAAGATGCCTGTGCTAGTGCCAGCAGGGGCAGAATGACGGCTTAGTGGACTCTGAATACAGAGTGGAATTAGAGTAAACTGAGGACTCTTCCACCATTGCCTGAGCAGCGACATTGACCCTAGGGAAAGACAGGATTACTCGGGCTAGGCCTGAAATTCATGCCTATTCCCTGGAAGCTTGTTCCAAAATCCTGTCATTGCAGATTCATCAGGATGAGCCTCCAGGCCTCACCCAGACTCCTGGAAGTGGCAGGGCAGAGCCTGCTGAGAAAGGAGGCTGTGGCCATCTCTACTCTGGAGGACCTGCCTGGAAGCTCTTCCCGGCCCTCGTTCCTGGGGGCCTTCACCAGGAGATGCAGTGAGAGGCCCTGAAGGTGATGGTGCAGGCCTGGCCTTTCTCCTGCGTCTCTCTGGGCTACCTGATGAAGACTCCTCAACTGGACATATTAAAATCTATACTGGAAGGGCTTGATACATTGCTGGCCCAGAAAATTCGCCCCTGGTAACGTTTGCCCCTGACGAATTGGGAGGGCCCAGTAGTCCACTGGAGTATTAGCAGGGTCAGGGAGAGTGGTAGGCTGGAGGATGGACCAGAGGCTACTTTTGGACCTAGTGAGGAAGCTCAGAGAGGCCTCAGTCATTGCTGAACTCCCTCTGGCCAGGGACTTCCAGGAGTGTAAGGACCCTGCAGGGACAACTTGGGAATAGGAAATTGGCTCTCTAGTGAAAATTGAAGATACTAGAAGTTGGGACTAGGTATGATCCATGGGGAAAAGGGGTTGGAGAAACATCCAAGAGAGGGAGAAGCAGGAACAAGGCAACTGGTGTTTGGAATGTGGAATCATAGCTCAGGTTGGAGATGGCTCTTTGCCTAAATTAAGAGACTCTCCACTGTTCTCCACAGGAGGAGCAAACTTGAAGTGCTGGATTTACGGGTGTTGATGACAGTTTCTGGATGGTGTCTTCTGAAGCCAGGGCCCAAGTGCATTTGCCAAAAGCTCTGAATACCAGATAAACAGTAGAGGATTGTCCAAGAAAGGTAGCAGCCCTTGAAGGTATTCCTAGACCTTTGCCTCCAGGAAAGAACCCTGGATGAATGCCTGAGATACCTCTTGCTGTGGGTCAAGAAGAGAAGAGATTTCCTACACCTGGACTATGAAAAAACTGACTGACTATTCTTGCCATGCCCATCAGCAAGATCAGAGACTTCCTAAACATGGTGTACCTAGCCTGTCTCCAAGGAGGTGGAAGTGAATTGTCCTTGGACACTGGCTACCCTGGCACAGTTTGGTCCTTACCTGGGCCAGATGAGTCATCTCTGCAAACTTATTCTCTCCCATGTCCATGTGTCTTCCCACACTTCCCCAGAGAAGGAGGAGGTTGTGGTCCAATTCACCTCTCGGTTCCTCAATTTGTACCACCTCCAGAAGCTTTACATGGACTCTGTCTCCTTCCTTGAAGGTCAACTATGCCAGCTGCCCAGATGAGGAAGGATGGGGAGCTGTCTGTGCAGACTGGAGCAAAAACCATCTTTTTTACAGTAAACACTGAAGGGTTTCTGCTGTTGCCAGTTGCTGGTGATGTCACAGTGTAGACTCTAGAATGTAATGTTTGTCATGTGCCCTGCTCTGTCCTGAAGTGGTTTTCACTTCACCACCCTCATAAAGGCAGAGGAATAAAGAAGGGTAGGCACTACAGAGAGAGGCTCCATGGTAGGGAGCTCTTTATTGTGGGATTCAGATCTAGTGAGGGTAGGTTTATGAATTCTTCCTGAGGACGTGTGTCTCAGTGAAGATGATGGGAAATAGGTAAGGAAAGAGGGGGCTGAGGGGAAAGCACATCAAACCTGAGCATTTCAAAACATAAGTTCTGTCTTCACTAGTCGAGTGAACCCGGTGATCCTTTCTCTAACTCTCTGTGGGGAAAATATTATTCTGAGCTCCGGGAAAGATAATTAATATGAGGAATGCCTGATTCTGGAAAAGAGAGGGAGTAGGCATGAAGAATGATAAAAGCGATGGATGGTTTGCTGATGATTCAGGCATGTCAGTGAGCCCTGCAGGCTGGCAACCTGAGCTGATGTTGCCAGATCCTTCCTGGATTTTTCCTTAATGTAAGCCTCCCACTGGTCTTCTCCGGCCCAGAGATGTTGTTTTCTGCCTGATTGACAAGGACAGAGAACTTGAGAGATTCTTTGAACATAACCCACTCATGTAAGAGATCAGGAAAAGACCCAGACAAAAATGGATTGACCTGAATGACCAGACTCTTCTTCACACAGTGTCCTGGATTTTGACCATCATATGATCAGAATGACCTTGGTCATGGGCAAAAGGATCCTCATCTCCCCACATGTAATTTTCCACCATCCTCCACGCTCCATGAGATCCCCTAGAACTAACTCTTGCTCTCTCTCCCCAGTTACCTGAAGACTCCTTTAAAGACTCTTGAAACAAGTTATGGGGGCCAGCCCCCCAAAAGAGATTTAGAGGGTCCCTGGAAGGTGGGGCAGCGTCGGCGAATATTCTGGAGAAATAAGGAGAAAGAAAGAGACTGGACTCTGTCTAGTGCAGAAGCCAATTCTGTAGTAGGGATAGATATTAAAAGAAAGCAAGATGGAGGGATAGATATAAAGAGGAAGAAAGAGAAAGAAAGAAAGTGGACAACTGTTCAGTGAAATGAGCAGAAGCCATTTATTGGGACCAACCGTGAGTCTTTTATCCCAAATTTTCACATGTTAAATCACAAGACCTTCACGTGAACACAAGGCCAGGTAGATGAGGGGCGTCCCCCACCCACTAGGTGTTTCCTCCAGCATGAGGAAGGACAATCCCAATCAAATCACAAGACTTTCATGTGAACACAAAGCCAGGTAGGTGAGGCGTATCCCCCCACCCACCAGGTGTTTTCCCAAGCATGAGGAAGGAAAATCCCAAAATTATCTTACTGTTCCTCATGCTTGGTTTATATTCCTCAAAAGCAATATAACAATTCTAACATCATAAAATCCTAATAATCAATAACTTCTAAAACTTATACATACCCAACACCTAATGATTGACTAAAATCCTAATACCTTTCTATTCTGTGTTAACTTTACCTGTACTATAAAAAACTCTTAATTATAGCTCAAACCAGTTCCTAAAGAATGTGGCCCAGTCCAAAGATCACGCTGGGCCATTTCTAGGAACAATTGATTACAATCTCTTAACAAAATGGCTATTCTAAAATCCTATGTATCTATCTTAATTTCTATAAAAGTTTCTAATTCCTAATCCTGATATGTAAGGCTGATCATCAGCAATAAAGCTTCTAAAATAAAACCCAAATACAAACTGTAATTGTATTAAAGCCAAAATCACAATTAGTAGAAAGTGGGAACAATGAAATTTCTAAAGTTAGCTGTATTCTTATAAAACCTCAAAGTATCATGTATGATCATGCTTGAACTAACATAATTCCCTGACATAGAGTAACCTATTCTATAATACTTTCTATGAATAAAATAAATTCAGTTTCTATTATAAGTAGAAAAAACCTACACTAATTGTAACTAAAGAACCGGTTTAAAAGAATGTAGCCCAGCCCAAAGTGGATGCTGGGCCCTTAGGAATGTGGCCCAGTCCAAAGTTCGTGCTGGGCCATTTCTGGTAACCCTAGATAATCATCTATACCACCTAAAGCTGGAAACAGCTCTCTAAATGTATATACTAATTCTACAAATATACTTTTAAATCTTATAAAGAAGCTTGTATCATGTATAAAAGGCTCCCAAATGTGACCTGAATTTGAATTATATCTAATACCTAAGCTGAAACCACAGTTTTATGGGAAACAAGAACAATGGGTTTCTAGAGTGAGCCATGCCTGTCACAGTCACAGAACCTTCAGCTTAGATCAGCAGAGTTCCTTTAGGTACTTGCGCTGCATGTTAAAAGGAGAAGGAAAATGGGGTCTACGGCTCCCGAACACATCCTAGCGGTCTCGGGGTCCACGGCCCTTCCTGATCCCTAACGCTCAGTGGGCCTCCTTGGCCAGCTCCCAACAACAAGTAACTGTGTTCTTTTAGAATTAGACTTAAAGCATCTCTCCCAGCACCCAAGTGTGGTCAGCTAAAGGACCTGGATCTACGTGGCATCCAACTGAACCATTTAAGTTCTGAGTCCCTAAAATTTCTGCTTGAGAAAGTTGCAGCCATGATCCAGACGCTGAACTTAGATGAATGGGAAATCACAGACTCCCAATTCAGTGCCATCCTGCCTGCTCTGGGCCACTGATCCCAGCTATGGACCTTCGTCTTCTGTGCGAACCCCATCTCCATGGCTGCCCTAGAAAACTTGCTGCACCACATTGTTGGGCTGAGCAAGTTAAGCCTAGGGCTCTATCCCACCCCCAAGAGTGTTATGATTCCCAGTGTGTTCTCCCTGAGGGAGACTTGCCCAGCTTGGAGCTGAGCTGAGGCAGTTCCTGAGGGACTTAAGGCAGTCCATGGAGGTCCTGTTCAATACTGTCCCTTGCCCTCACTGCAGCAAGAGTGCATTCTATGACCTGGAATTAGGCCAGTGATGCTGTTGAATGACTGCCTCATTGGGTGCATATATCAAAAGCCCTCTTTTGGACCCTTGGGCAATGAAATGTAGGATGTCAGTGCATCTTGAGAGGAAACAGACCCCCTTGTTCCAGAAAGATGTTCAGTGTGAGTGGGAAATTAAAAGGTCATTCAACAGGGAGCATGACCAGGAAGAAATGTTGACTTGGGGAGTTATAGGACCTTCAGGGAAATGGGTCTTTTAGAGTTAGAAATCTGAATTTCTAGAGCAGGATTCAGGCTCAAGGTACATGAGGATGTCACCCTTGCATGGAGGGTTGTAAAGAATGTCAGAAATAGGCCGGGCTCTGTGGCTCAGCCTGTAATCCCAGCACTTTGGGAGGCCGAGGTGAGTGGATTGCCTGAGCCCGCAGATTCGAGACCCACCTGGGCAACTTGGCGAGACCTCATCTCTACAATAAACCAAAAATTAACTGGGCGTGGTAGCGCGCGCCTGTAGTTCCAGCTACTTGGAAGGCTGAGGCGGAAGGATCGCCGGAGCCCAGCAGGTCGAGGCTGTCCTGCACTCCAGTCTGGGTGACAGAGTGAGACTCCAACTCAAAAAAAAAAAAAAAAAAATGTCAGAAATAAAGGGAACCTCAATGAAGACTATCTGGTGCCCTCTCTTATCTATGAATCTATTTTCTAGGTTAAACCTCAGTACTCTTCAGTGAGTGATGGGGGTAAAAAGGCACTAAGGTGTCCTTAGCAATAAGGTTCATCCCCATTAAATCAAGGCATCAAAATGAAACTTGATCATTGCCAGGCACAGTGGCTCATGCCTATAATCCCAGCACATTGGGAGGCTGAGGTAAGAGAACTGCCTGAGTCCATGGGTTTGAGATCAGCCTGGGCAAATTGGTGAGATCTCATCTCTACAATAAAAATAAAAAATTAGCCAGATGTGGTGGCATGTTCCTGTAGTTCTGGCTACTTGGAAGGCTGAGGCAGAAGGTTCACCCAAGCACAGCAGATCAAGTCTGCAGTGGCCAGGAACATGCCACTGCACTCCAGCCTGGGTCAGAGAGTGAGATTCCAAAACAACTCGAAAAAGAAAAAAGAAATTTGATCATTTGACGATTTTTCTCCAGTTCTTTCCTTCTTTGTTATCTCCTTGCTTTTTTCTGTGGCGGTTCAGTGGCTTAATAGACACTAGGTAGACACAGTGTCTGCAACACTGGATTAAAGCCTCTTCTCAGGAGCCCTCACTGCAAACCAGATGCCAGGGGCATGGCCACCCCTGTGGGTCTCCAAGTGGATCCAGAAGCCTGCATTCGTGGACACTGACTGTAGCACTGGAAGGGTCATCTGAGCTGTGTATTAGCTGGAGTCTGGGAAGCACCAGTGCTTGCCTCTGCCACCACTGGCTGACAAGCATTCTGAAGGAAACTCATTGTAGCCAGGAAAGACATCCACATTCCCTTTTAACCAAAATATTAAAATCATAGAACTGGTCTAGACAGAGTGGCTCAAGCCTGTAAACAACCTTAGAAACCTAGGAGAGAGGATTGTCTAAGCTCAAGGGTTTGAGACTAGCCTGGCCATCTTGGTGAGACCTCCTCTCTGCAATAAATAAAAGACTAAGCCATGCATGGTAGCACACACCTGTAGTTCCAGCTACTTGAATGGCTGAGGCAGAAGGATCACCTGAGCCCCGCAGGTTGAGTGTGGTGGCTGCGAGCATGCCACTGCGCTCCACCTGAGCAATAGAGTAGGACTCCAACTAAAAAAAAAAAAATCATAGAACCATATAACACTTTACAAATATTTCTATCCCATGTGAAAAAATACCCCCATTGTAAGTTTATGTCTGGGATAACTTTACACCTCCCTTGTCACCCTATTAAGAAAGGCTAGAGTTGCTTGTCATCAGAGGACGAACAGTGAGCAAGTACCTGTGGGTGATGACTGACCTTCCTCGAGGAGAGTGTCCCTAAATGAAGTGCACCCAAGTGAAGGAAGCTGCTGAGGATACCGGGGCTGGTGTCCTTGGGCAGGGACTTGTGGCAAGAGTCTTAGTTTTCATGTAAAGTAGGATGGTGACATCCACCAGCTTATGGCACCTTTGCACCATCCAGTGAGGTGATGCATGCCAATGCCTTGGCACCGAGCCTGGCCTACAGCCAAGTGTTCAATAAATGCTTATTTTCCTTGTTTTTTCTCTAGCAGAGGTTCCAGCATGCTTCATCCTGCAATCTTACCTTCTTTTCCTGACAACAGGGAGGAGAGCAGGAACACAGGACACACAAGCCAGCACCTTTCAATCAGGATTCAGTCTGCAGGGAATGGGGTGAGGCAGGCAAGACTGGAGTCATCTGTAGAGAGCTTAAAAATGCCCTAAGTCATAGGGTTCCTGTGTCATCTGCTGATCTTCAGACCAGATGGTATAAATTAGCATTACAAGAAGGATTATGCTGTACGTTGTTACAAATGTGCTACTATGTTAATGCTATTTAAGTATACATATTTGTGTTGGGATTTATATGTAAACATACATTTCCTTTTAAATAAAAAAGAAAATTTACTACTTTAACAGAATGCGATGTGAATTTTTTAAAATGTTTAACCTGGTCCATAGTCCCCCCAAAATAAGACGTTTCAAATTGATTTGAAAAATAATGAATATGTCCGGGTATGGTGGCTCATGCCTATAATCTCAGTACTTTGAAAGACCGAGGTGAGAGGATTGCCTGAGCTCACAGTCTGGGCAAATTGGTGAGGGCTCATCCCCACAATAAAAAAAAAAAAAATTACCAGGGCCGTGGCAGTGTGTGTCTCTAGTTCCAGCTACATGGAAGGCTAAGAGGAAGGATCGCCTGAGCCCTTCAGGTCGAGGTTGCGATGACCATGAGTGTGCCACTGCACTCCAGTCTGGGTGCAGACACTCCAGACAAAGTGACACTACAAAAAAAAAAGATAATAATAATTGCAGGTTTCTGAATGTGTATTGAAAGTAATACAATTTAGTGTTGAAATGAAGTATTACAATTATATTTTAACAGATTGACTTTATTAAGTCAGTTGTGATGGCCCTTGCCTGTAATCCCAGCATTTTGGAAGGCAGAGGGAGAGGGTTGCCTGAGCCTATGTGTTCGAGAACAGTCTGAGTAATTTGGCAAGACTCATTTCTACAATAATTCAAAAAATGATCTAGGGGTGATGGTGAATGTCTGTTGTTCCAGCTACTTGGAAGACTGAGATAGAAGGATCACCTGAGCCCTGCAAGTCGAGGCTGGGGTGGTCATGAGCATGCCACTGTACTCTAGCTTGTGTGACAGAGAGTATTCAACTCAAACAAACAAAAAAAAGATTGACTTTATCATTTTAGGGCAGTTTTAGGTTCACAGCAAAATTCAGCAGAAAGTACAGAACTCCCAACATGAGGGGAGACCCAAAAACTTGGAATTTATTTACTGAAAATTATGTATTTATTCTTACATGTTTATACTTCAGTCAGCTTAAAGTACTCTCCATTGGAAGCGATACACCTATTGAGATGCTTTTTACACTGCTCAGAACAGTTTTGAACTCCTCAATTTTGATGACTTTTAGTGCTTCTGCTGTTTTTTCGTTTCACCTCTTCCATATCAACAAAACATTTCTTTCCCTTTGAGAATTTTTTTCATTGAGATAAGTAAACAAAAAAGGCACTTCAGTGTGATCTGGTGAATAGGGAAAGTGGGGCATGAGAGCCATGCGGTTTATTCCTTACAGGAATAGTGTCTTACTGTGACATTGATCATTTCACTTGTTCTCACTAGTGCAGATCTTAAAGATCTGTACTCATTTTTATTAGCTGGCATATAATAGTTCAATAAATGGACAGTTCACAGTTTAACCTTTCTAAACATAGGTCCTTAGGCTATGATGCTATTACCAACCATGTGGTAACAAAAATCCTTATACATATCAAAGCTTCTCTTGGGATTCTGATACTTTTCTCCCCATGTTTAATCTCAACTCTTCTGAATCATCATTTTTATCCTCTCCGAGAGATCATTTACATCAACTTATAAATAGGCTCTCCACAATCTTCTTTTCAAAAAGGAAGCAAGCTGGGCATGGTGACTCACACTTATAATCCCAGCATTTTTGGAGGCTGAGGTGAGAGGATTGCCTGAGCCCATAGGTTTGAGACAGGCCTGGGCAACTTGTGAGACTTCATCTCTACAATAACAAAAAAAATTTATCTGGCTGTGGTGTCACGTGCCTGTAGTTCAAGCTGCTTGGAAGACTGTGGCGGAAGGATCATCTGAGCCCAGCAGGTCGAGGTTGCTGTGGTCATGACTGTGCCACTGTACTTCAGCCAGGGCAACAGAGTGAGACTCCAACTCAACAAAAACAACAAAAAACAAAACCAAAAACGAAGCAAAAGGAAAAGAAAGAAAAACATCGCTTGCCTCATATTCTCTATCATTTCATTTCTCCTTCTCAGCAAAACTTCTCTGAAGAATTCTCAACATTCTCTCCTGTTATGACCTAATATTTTTTATATTCTCACTCATTTTTATTTCAAGTATTTCATATACACAGAAAAGTATACTGCGCAATATAAAAAAGTGTAGGTCCCCACACCAAGCTTTGCACTTACAATATTAACATGTTCCAATATTTGCTTCAGATTCTTTGAACTTATTACAGCCTTACAAATATAATCTCCCTGGGAAAACCTGCCTTCTTGCTGCTGCCTTCTATCTTCCTTCCTGCCAAGGAATAATCACTATCTTGAATTTGTTATATATTATTGTCATGTACGTTTTAGTTATATTCTTTACGCATGTCCATGTATCCATTATACTATAAGTAACATTATTTTAGATGTTGCTAAAATTAATATAAGCTTCATAATTCACATATCTTTCTCTAGTGTCCTTTTATGGTCAGTATTTTATTTTTGAGATGCATCTGTATTAATTCATGAGTTTAAAAAATCAATTATACTATAATCAATGATGCTATAATTTATTGATAGGAAACCTCACACATATAAAGTATACATTTCGATTAGTTTTGACACACAAGATCAGCACCATCAAGACAACACATTTCCATCACTCCCAGAAGATCCCTGTGTCCTTTGCAGTCTGTCACCCTTGCCCCAGCTCTCTGTAACAATTGATCTGGTTAGACCTTTTCTAGAAGGGCATAAAACTGGGATCATACAATGTGTTGTGTTTTGTATCTGGTTTCTTTGACTCAGCATAACACAGTCATGCCCCATGTAAGGACTTTCTATTCCACACCTACACACATATGACAATGGTCATCCAAGTAAGCTAAGATTAATATTGAAAGACATTTTTATAAATTTAATGTAGTCTAAATATACAGTGTGTATAAAGTCCACAGTAGTGTCCAGTAATTTTCTTGACCTTTACATTTACTCACCACTGACTCCCCCAGATCAAATTCCAGTCCTGCAGGCTTCATTCATGGAAAAGACCCTGGGCAGATGTTCCCTTTTATCTTTTATTTTGTATTTCTACTGTACCTATTAAATGTTTTGATACACAAATACTTACAATTGTGTTACAATAGCTTATAGTACTTGACACAGTGTTGATGCCTTGGACCAACAGGCTGCCCAAAGCAGCCTAGGT
The DNA here is from genome assembly GCA_027257055.1 of Cephalopachus bancanus. NCBI lineage: Eukaryota > Metazoa > Chordata > Mammalia > Primates > Tarsiidae > Cephalopachus > Cephalopachus bancanus. Next base: position 58,685 of record JAPVLO010001469.1, on the reverse strand, counting down.
GTATGATAGGCTCTGCCATCCAAGCTTGTATAAGTACACATTATGTGTGATATTGACACAATGATGAAATCACTTAGAGACACATTTCTCAGAACATATCTCCCTTGATAAGTGACATATTACTACTTTTGCAAATCATCTTGTATGAATGGGTAGTTCCTTTCTTTTTATTAAGAGTGGTATTCCATTGTATGTACAAACATACAATGATTTATCTATTTTTGTTTATTTTTGTTACCTATTCACTTCTTGGGAAATAGTTTGGCTGTTTCTAATTTGTGGTTTATGAAAAAAGCTGCTGTGAACATTACGTACAAATCTTTGTGTGGACGCACCACTTTATTTCTCCTGGCTAAATAACTAGGCGTGGTGTAGCTGGGTCAAACAAGAAGCTTATATTTCTTCTGTAAGTAAATAAATTTCCCTGATAACTAATTATGTTGAATATCTTTTCATGTGCTTTTTTGACAATTGCATATCTTCTTTTGTGAAGTGTCTCTTTGAGTCTTTTGACCATTTCTTTGTTCTTATTATTATTGAATTGTAAGAATATTTAAAATAAATATTCTGGATACAAATACTTGTTAGATATATGTATGTGAGTATTTCCTTACCGTGTGTCCTTGTCTCTTTCTCCCTTAATGATATGTTTAGGAGAACATAAAGTATAAATTTTAATAAAATATAATTTGTCCATTTTCTCTTTTATTATGTATGTTTTTACATCCTAGTTGAAAATCTTTATTCCAAGGTTACAAAGACTCTATCCTAAGTTCTCTTCAAGTTGTTTTTATGTTTTATCTTTAACATGATCCATTTCAATTTAATTTTCATGCATGGTGTGAGGGAAATTTTCTTTCCTTCCTTCCTTCCTTCCTTCCTTCCTTCTTTCCTTCTTTCTTTCTTTCTTCTTTCTTTCTTTCTTTCTTTCTTTTCTTTCTTTCTATCAGATGGAGTCTGACTCTGTCACCCAGGCTGCAGTGCTTTCATGGCCACTGCAGTCTCGACCCCCTGAGCTCAGGAGATCCTTCCACTTCAGCCTTCCAAGTAGCTGGAACTACAAACATGCACCACCATGCCTGGATACTTTTTTATTTATTGTAGAGATGAAGTCTCTCCAAGTTGCTTAGATTGGTCTTGAAGCCAGGGGCTCAGGCAATCATCTCACCTCGGCCTCTCAAAGTGCTGGAATTATAGGCATAAGTCACTGTGCCCCGCCTTTTTTTTTTTGTCAGAGTCTCACTGTCACCTGGAATGGAGTGTAGTGGCACACTCATAGCCACCACAGTCTTGACCTGCTGGGCTCAGGAGATCCTTTTTCCACAGTATTCTAAGAAGATGGAGTTACAGGTATGTGCCACCATGCCTGGTTAATTTATTATTATTTTTTAAAATGTATTGGAGAGAAGAGGTCTCGCCAAGTTGGCCGGGCTGGTCTCAAACCCCTGAGCTTAAGCAGTCCTATCTTCTCTCGCCTTGGCCTCCCAAAGTGCTGGGATTACAGGCTTAAGCCACCACGCCGGGTATGAGGCACATTTTGATATTTGCTTGTTTTTGTGTGGATATCCAGCTGTTCCCACTATGTTTGTTGAAAAGACTTTTCTTTTTCCCTTTGAATTCCATTGAAACTTTATCCAAAATGACTACATAGATGTGGATCTATTTGTGGATTGTCTATTTTGCTCCTGATAGGACATAACATGGAGTCAATATAGCCAATGAGCAACCATTTTACCAATGCCTAGATCTGTCATGTTTTTCTAACAGGACGTCAAGGCTGCGGTGGCTGTGAGCATGCCACTGCACTCCAGCCTGGGGACAGGGTGAGACTCCTATTCCTCCCCCCCACAAAATAAGAAATAAAATGAAAGAAATCGGGTATCATGAGAGTTTGAATAACAATAACATGCCTGTGGGTAATGAGTGGCCTTCCCTGTGGAGAGTGATCCTAAGCAAAGGGAACCCAGCAAAGCACCCTGCCAGGAATTCAGGGGCTGGTGTTGGGCAAGATTCTGTGACAGAGTCTTAGTTTCTCTGTAAAATGAGGATGACGATAGTTACCAACTCCTGGGACCCATGTAGGATCTCACAAGATGACACACGTGTAGGAGTTGGCACAGGGAATGGCATACAAAAAGAGCTCGATAAATACATCTTTTTCTTCTATTTCCCTTTTAGCAAAACCCCACAGTATTTTCATCCTTCAACCTGAGAACTAAAAATAAAATCCTCCAACCAACTGAACACACCTCCTCTGGGCCAAGGGCACCCCAGAGAAATCTTAAAAAATGAGACACCAACCATGGTGAGATGGGAGGTCGGACAGGCTTCAACTTACTCCCTTTTGGGGCTTAGACACAACCACTGACCAGTGTTAATGTTAACATGGAGATCATAAGACAGAGACTGGACTATTTGTGGTAATGAGTTACCAAATTTTAATAAACAGGACCTAAATCAGGCCAGGCCAGAGTTAAGTCACACACCCTTACACTTAAAAAACGAACTATGTTCTAACTGCCACAACGATTTTCCTTTTCTCTAGTAGCTAGACAACCAGTGACCTCAAGATAAGTGATATTCAGTCAATTACAGCTCATCCACCTCCAGATAAAAACTGACCACCTAATTCTACTAGTCATAACTACAGCTTTGATTGGACAAGAGGTTAATTTCAGTAACATTTTCTTGTTTATGTTTTTCTTTTTTTTTTTTTTTTGAGTTGGAGCCTCACTCTGCTGCCCAGGCTAGAGTGCAGTGGCACACTCAAGGCCACAACAACTTCGACCTGCTGGGCTCAGGAAATCCTTCCACTTCAGCCTTTCAAGTACCTGGGACTACAGGTATGCACCACCATGCCCAGCTAATTGTATTTTTTTTTTTATTTATTGTCCAGGCTGGTCTCAAACCTGTGGGCTTAGGCAATCCTCTCACCTCGACTTCCAAAAGTGCTGGGATTATAGGCTTGAGTCACTGTGCCTAGCTTTTATTTTTTTTATGATAAACTGTATTAGTTTTTAATCCTGCATTACAAAGTACTACAAGCCTGCTGTCTTTAAACGAAAGAATTTTGTTTTCTTGCAGTTTCTATAGATCAAAAGTCCAGGTATGGAGTAATAGGATTCTTCACCAGGCTGAGTTATGACTGTGGTTATCTCTTGAGTTTTGTGCTCCTCTTCCCTATTTTCTTGCCAAGTGTTAGCTAGGGTTCACTCTCTATGTGTAGAGGCCAGTTTCAGGCTTTTACCATGTGGCCCCCTCCATCAGTAGCTCACAAAATACTGTCTACTTTCTTTCAGGCCAGCCAAGCTTCCTTTTCTGCAGTAACTTTCTCTTTATAAGAGAAAGTACAGGGCAACCCATTTGGGTCCCCCCGCCCGCCACTGTGGGAACTTTTCTGTCCTCTAAATAAATCCTGCTTTCTCAAAAAAAAAAAAAAAAAAAGAGAGAGAGAGAGAGAAAGTACAGTAAGAAGCCACTGATGATGGACAGGTTTTGGCCGGTTTACTGAGACTAGCCCTGGCGTGACTTCATTTCCTGGCTTCATCTCTTGGCATACAGGGTCTAACTGAAACACATTTAAATGGGAAGTCTCCACCCTTGAGTGAACATGGGGCATAGGTTGCATGCACATTTATTCAGTTCACATGCATTATATTCACCTTCATGAATATTCATAGGTCCTCTTATAACCTGTGAGACTACACCACCCCATTTGGCCAAAATTCCTGTCTCATCTCTCCCTCCTGGAAATGCCACCTGAGAGTCTCTGCTGTAGGCTGTGCTTCCCAGCCTGAGGATGGCCACCTTCAGGCCAGAGCCCTTCGCAAGCATACAGTGTCCTTTCTAAATATATAACCCTGTGATTTATCTGTTGACAAATCTTAGGTGCTTATCTTGATAATGAGGTGGAGGGTGGGAACTGGTGTCACACAATAGGACCTGGTTTCTGCAAATGGCCACACTTTAATCTTGATTCTCCCAAACAGAAGGGTCTTAGCAGCATGTAGGGGTGAGGTGGGCAGTGCATGAATGGACATTTCCCTCCTGATCATGAGAGAAAAAACTTCCCAACCGAAAGATTTACCTGCCATCTGCTGATAGGTTAGCCCAGATGACACATGGTAGCGTTACAAAACAGAACTATATTGTATTTTTCACTCTCTGTTATTAAGTAAATTGTATTACTAGAAGTTCTAAGTGGCTCCAACCTAGGACTTGTGGTGCAGCCTATTGCTCCCAGGATGCACATCTTTATAGCACATTGCTGTACTCAATACTGCAGACAACTATACCACAATGGTTAGTATTTGTGTGTGTAAACATAGAAGAGGAATAGTAAAAGTACAGGATAAATATGTAAAATGGCATACCTGCAAAGGCACTAACTGTGAATGGAGCTTGTAAGATGGGAAGGTGCTCTGTGTAGTCAGAGTGTGGATGGATGGTGAGTGAATGCCAAGGGTAGGACGTTACTGTATGCCACTGTAGACTTACAAGCACTGTACATTTATGATACAATAAGTTTATTAAAATATCATTCTATTTTAATAATAAATTAAAGTTACTATAACTTTGTTACTTTATATAATTTATCATAGATTAAAATCTTTAACTCTTTCTAAATAACACATTGTACAGCTGTACAGAAATATTTACTTTGTTTATATCCTTATTCCATAAGCTTTTCTATTACTTTTTAAAATTTTTGAATATTTGCTCAAAATGGAAACACAACACATACAATAGCCTACAACTGCACAGAATCAGTATTGTCGACAACACTAACTTTACCTCCAAGTCTAGTCCCGTGGAGAGTCTTCAGGGGTCAAAATACATGCAGATGTCATCTTCTGTAATAACAATGCCTTCTTCTAGAATACCACGCAAAAAAACTGCATGAGGCCATGTTAGAGTTAATTCAATATATATATATATATATATATATATATTGAGTTAGAGTCTCACTCTGTCACTCAGGCTAGAATTCAGTGTCATGCTCACAGCCCCCACAGCCTCGACCTGCTGGGATTAGGTGATTCTTCTGCCTCTGCCTTCCAATTAGGTGGAACTACAGGCATGTGCCACCACGCCTGGCTAGTTTTTAAATTTATTGTAGAGATGATGTCTCACCAAGTTTCCCAGGCTAGTCTTGAACCCGTGGGCTCAGGCAATCTCTCCTCAGCCTCCCAATGTGCTGGGAATATAGGCATGAGCCATCGTGCATGGCGAGTTAACTCATTTTTAATAAGTAAGAGAAGAACACTCTAAAGTAATGGTAAAAAGTAGAGCATAGCACTTTGGGAGGCAGAGGCAAGAGGATTGCCTGAGCCTATGGATTCGAGACCAGCCTGGGCAACTCAGCAAGACCTCATCTCTACAATAAATAAAAAAATTAGCTGGGCATTGTGGTGCGTGCATGTAGTTCCAGCTACTTGAGAGGCTGAGGTGGAAGTATCACCTGAACCCAGAAGGTCGAGGCTGCAGTGGCCGCAAACCTGCCACAGAGCTCCAGCCATAGTGAAGGAGTGAGACTCCAACTCCAAAGAAAAAGGAAAAAAAGAGAAATGCTTTCTTTTATCTTTCCTTGTAGAAATAGTATGTTGATGTGGTACTGATCTTCTTTTTCCCGGTGATGTGGCGATCTTGGAGATTCATTCCCATTCTTAGTAGCTGCCACATAGTAGTTCATAACACAAATAGTCCAGTTTAACTCTTTGCATCTGTTTTGTAAATTTGCATACTCTGGCATTTTTCTATTACCAACCACATGGTCACAAAGATCCTTGCATTCCCCCTCCCTAAAGCTTCTCTTTGCCTTCTCTTTGTTTCCTCTCTCTTCAAGTTTAATCCACATCTCTTCAGATTCGTCAGTTTCACTCCCAATATATTATTTTCATCAACTTATAACCAGGCTCATCCCAACCTTTCATTAAAAAAAAAAAGCAAAAGGAAAGAAAAGAAAAACTTCATTTGCCTCCATGTCATTCTCTATCATTTCATTTCTTCTTCACAGTAAAACGTCTCTGAAGAGTCCTCAACTTTCCCCAATGCTATATCCTAATCTCTAATGTATTTTACCACCATTTTATTACAAAACACTGCTAAAGCAGAAAAGTATACTGAGTAATATACGAAACGCCTATATATTCACTATAGATTTACACTTCATTATTAACATGTTACCATATTTGGTTCAGAGTTTTTAATTTTGTTTTTCCTTTTTTGAGTCAGGGTTTTACTCTTGCAGAGGCTGGAGTGCAGTGGCAGGATCATGTTTCACTACAGCCTCAACCTCCTGAGCTCAGATCATCCTTTCACCTCTGCCTCCAGAGCAGCTGGGACTACAGGTGCATGCCACCATGATAGCATTTATTGTCATTTATTTTTTGAATTGGAGTTTCACTCTCTCACCCAGTCTGGAGTGCAGGGACACCCTCATGTACACCACAGACTTGACCTGCTGGGCTCATGTGATCCTTCCACCTCAGCCTTCCAAGTAGCTGGAACAACAGGTGTGTACTACCTCACCCAGCTAATTTTTTTATTTACTGTATAGATAAGGTCTTGCCAAGTTGCCCAGTCTGGTCTTGAACCCATGGGCTCAGGGAATTCTCTCACCTCAGCCTCTTAAAGTGCAGGGATTATAGGTGTAAGCCACTGCTCCTGGCCCTGTTTTGTTTTTTTTTTTTGAGTCAGGCTCTTAATCTACTGACCAGGCTGCAGTGCCTGGTGCTATCTCTGTTCCCCAAAGACTTGTCCTCCTGGGTTCAGGTGAATCCCGAGTAGCAAGGACTATAGGTGCATGCCGCCACACCTAGCTAATTTTTGTAATGTTTTCTTTTTTTGTAGAGGTAAGTTCTCACTATGTTGCCCAGTCTGGTCTTAAACTCCTGAACTCAAGTGATTCTCTGGCTTCAGTCCTCCAAAGTGCTGGGATGAACCATGGTGCATGACCCATGCCTGTCTAATTTTTTGTAGACATGTGGACTGCTTATGCCAGTCTTGAACTTCAGGGCTCAAGCAATCCTCCTGCTTCAGCCTCCCAAGGTGCTGGGATTATAGATGTGAGTCACCAAACCTGGCCTGCTTCAAGTTTTTTAGAACTTGTTATAACATTATAGACACAGATGAATCTTTGTGGATAACACTTTTGTATGCCAAATTCCTGTCTCTTTCCTCCTGCCCAGCCATAAACACTGTCTCAATTTTGTTCTATATTACCATCTGTGTTTTAATTCTTTTCTTCATACTCGTGACCATAAGTAACAAACATTATTTTACATGTTGATAAAATGCATAGAAATGCCACAATTTACATATCCTTTTCAATATCTTTTTTAATGGACAAGATGCTTTATCTATATTGGTCATGTAGATTTAAACATCAATTATACTATGCTGTATCTTATAGATAGGAAGTTACACACGTACAAAGTACATAATGTGATGAGCTTTGACTCATATATCCACTCATACAAAAGGATTGCTTCCTCAAGACGCAGCACATTTCCATCACCCCCCAAAGACCCCCAGTGTTACTTGTGATCCCTTACCCCATCCCCAGCCCCTGGTAATAGTTGATCTCATTTTTGGTCGACTCAGACAAAGTTAGTAGAATGTCACGTAAACGGAATTTCACAGCATGTAGTGTTTTTGGTCTAGGGTCTTAGACTCAGCATAATGCTTCTGAGAATCATTTGCATTGTTGAGTGTCTAGGAAGTTCCTTCCTCTGTATTGCTCTGCAGTATTGCCTGTGCAGATGGACCTCACTTTATTTATCTTTTCACCTCTAGGCCAACATTTGAATTGTTTTAGTTTGTGACTGTTATGAAAAAAGGTAACCAAGAGCACTACATACAAATCTTTCCTAATGTGGGTGTGTCATTTCATTTCTCTTGGCAAGTAATCTAAGAGTGAGTCTGCTAGGTTGAACAATAAGCTCATGGTTAACTTATTCCTTTTTCTAAATGACCATTTTGCATGCATTTAAAAATTTCTTTAAAATGATTAGCTTTAAAGAAACAAGATTTCCCTGAGAATCAGTGATTCCGAATGTCATTCATTCGTGTGCTTCTTTGACGTTTGTACATATTCCCTTGGGAAGTGTCCGCTTGAGTCTGCTGCCCTGTTCTTCCTTTCTTATTATCAGTGAGTTGTAAAAATTCCTAAAATTCCTAAAATGTAAATCCTGGATACAAGTAATTGTTAGTTGTGTGTATTGTGGATATCTTCTACAGGCTGTTCCTGTCTTTTTACTTTCCTGTTGATATGTTCAAAATATCAAAAAGTGAACATTTTAATGAAGTCTAATTTATCAATTTTATCTGTAATCTTGTAAGTGTGTGTATTCTGGTTGAAAAATCTTTGTCTACTACAAAATTGCAAATAGTTTATCCTAGGTTTTCTAAAAGCAGTTTTCTAGTTTTATTTTTTCAATATAGATCTGAGATGTATTTTTATGTAACTCATATTACTTTTTATGTAAAGTGTGGGGTATGTTTTAATATTTATTTTGTTTCCACGTAGGTATCCGATTGTTCCAGCAATATTTGGTGAATAGACTTTTCTTTCCCCCATTGAATCACCTTGGCACGTTTTCCAAACTGAGCATATGGTTGTGGACCTGCTTCTCTAATGTGTTTTGTTAACCTGCAGACGGACACTATCTTGTCTGATTTCTGTGGGTTTATATTGTCTTGAACTTAGGTGGAACCAGTCCTCCAAAATGTCCCTCTTTAGTCAGATAGATTTGGAAACAAGGCAACCTGCATTACCCAACATATTTTAAAGAGTCTGTCCATTTCTACCAAAAACGCTGCTGGAATTTTGATTTGGATTCCATCAAAGTTATAGATGGATTTGAAGGAAAACAAGCAACTTAACACTAAGTTTTCTACTGCTTGAGTATATTGTATCTGCACTGGTTCAGAGATTCTACCATTTCTTTTAGCATTGTTTTATAGTTTTTGGTATGCAAATCTTGATCATAGTTTATTAAATGTATCCCTAAAATATTTCATGCTTCTACTTGCTCCTGTAAATGGAATTTGCGTTATATTTTTCAATTGTTCATTCCTAAGAGCTCCTATGAAAATACAATTGATTTTTGCATATTGACCCTGTATCCTGTGACTTTGCTAAATTCCCATAGTTCTAGAAATTTGGTGTGAATTTTTAAAGTTCTTCTACACAGGTGTTCATGTTGTTTGCAATAATCGATCGTTTACTTATTTTTATATTCTGTATGGCTTTCATGTCTGATTGCCTTATGGTAGTGGCTGGCACTTGTTGAAGATGTGAGCATGAGGGTTTTTGCAGCGTTCCTTATCTAAGGATGAAGCTTTCAGTTCTTCACCCAGCTGGTTACAAGTCTATGGCAGGTGCTCTTATAAAATGGTGGGATCATTGTTTTTCCTACTTTGCTGGAAGTTTTAAAACATTTTGTCAAATGCTTTGCTGCATTGATTGGGATAACCATTTTTTAGTGAGCATTTATTCCTTCGATTTGTTTAATTGTGTTGATTGGTTTTCTGATGTTAAACCAATCATGCATTTTTTATTGATATTCAATTTTAAAACTAATCTTGCATTCTTGATTAATTTCTTTTTTCTTTCTTTTTTTTGTTCTTTGAGTCATGGTCTCCTTCTGTCACCCAGGCAAGAGTTCATTGGCACAATCATGGCTTACTTTCAGCCCCATACTCAGACCGATCATTCTACCTCCAGTTCCGAAGTAGGTGTGACTACAGTCACATGCCAACAGGCCAGGCTAATTTCCTGATTTTTGGAAAGATAAGATCTCTATGTTGCCTAAGCTGGTCTCGAATTCCTGGACTCAAACAATCCTACCATCTCAGTCTTGCACAGAACTGGGATTATAGGTATGAGCTGCTGTGCCTGGTGTCTTACTGATTTTACAATGTTAAAACAATTCTCCTATTCCTTTTGGTCATTATGATACATTGTTGGAGGAAATGTAATGTGGTGGAAGTGAAAGGAGGGGGACAGAGAGACAGGATAACACTAAGGTGGGTTTTGGACATACATGCCTTGATATTAATATTATTTTTTTCCCTACCATATATGTATTCCATGTGTGCATATTTCACACATCGTCTTTTGTTGACATGTATCACATACAGTAATAATATACGGTAATAAACACTTGATCTACCATATCCCAATATGTTTGTAAACAAAGAAGGAAAGAATACATATGTGTAGGCCGGGTACAGTGGCTCCCACCTAGAATTCCAGCAATTTGGGATGCCAAGGTGAGATGATTGCCTGAGCCCACGGGTTTGAGACCAGTCTGGGCAAGTTGATGAGACCTAATCTCTACAACAGATCAAAAAATTAGCCAGGCATGGTGGAATGCGCCTGTATTTCCAGCTACTTAGAAGACAGGTGGAAGGATTGCCTGAGCCCAGGAGGTTGAGGTTGTAGTGGCTGTGAGCATGCCACTGCACTCAAGCCTGGGTGACACAGTGAGACTCTGACTCAAAAAAAAAAAAAAAAAGAATACATATGTGAATAAATATGAAATAAAAAAATCTGAATGGAAAAATTTTTGAAATTGAAACATTAATCAGAGAATTTGTCCACCACTGAAATCTGCAGGTCAATCACTTTCTATGGGATTTACCTGTACTTTCGAGTAATTCCTGACTTATATGAGATGTTCCACAAAGCAGGCAAATATGCAAACCTCTGTGATTAACTTCGAGTCAAGCTGTAACTTAGTTTTCAAAAGTGAGTATGGACATCTGAGGGATAGTAAATTGAAAACTTATTTGGCCAAAATTCCAAATAAGATATCAGTGAACTCAGTCAGACACGTATTAAAAGCAACATATCATGATCTGATGGAATTCATTCCAGAAATACCAGACAATCACAGAAAAATGTATCCATGTAATTCACCACACTGACAGACTAATGAAAGAAAAGTGAGATTTCTTCAAAAATTTAGAAATGAATTGAATAGAAAACAAAATGTACTTATATTAAGGTATCCTTTGGAAAATGAAATGTGATCTACTAAAATTTTATGTTAAATAGAAGATATAATGGAGTAACTTTAGCTTCCTTCCCACAGAGATATGAAACAAGTTAAGACCCTCAGCATCTTTGCATTAGGAGGCAGTAATAATGTTTTGGTGAGTAGTAGTAGCTCCAGATTCAGGCCCATGGATTCAGGTTCACTACTGGCTCACTGGTCACTGGCTGTGTGACATTATACAACTTGCTTAATGTCTCTGTGCCTCAGTTCACTCACCAATAAAATGGGATAGTCACAATACTGACATCACAGAGTTGCTCTAGCTCATCTATTTAAATGCTTCGAGCTGTTTGACACATGGCAAGCAATACTAGTACTATCATTATGGGAGTAGAAAAACATGCTACCCCATTAAAAACATAAGACAACAAAGGTTACAATTAAGGTATTATAAGCCTTTATGTATTATTGTTGTTCTGTAGACATTAATAACAACAGCACATTCCTCCACTCTCTGAAGTCCAGAATTCAGCAATTGATTGTGGTGCCTTCTCTGAGGCACCATACACTACAACATCGATGTGGATTAAAATAAATACACACAAAATGGACACATCAACTTTATAAGGTCACATACAAATTCAAGGCTAGGTCAAATGGTAGAGTGGGTGTCTAGGGGAAGGAGAGTGGAAGTGAATAATGAAATGAAAGGACCTAGGTATAGACATACACACATATACCTGCAAGAGAGGGGCCCTCATAAACTAGTGATAATAGCATGCCAAGAAGAAAATCTAGAACCCTTCTGACAGTCTGTGTGTTTTCAGGATGGCTTGAGGCTTTCCCTTTATGAAGGGTGATGCCACAAAAGTAGAAAATGAGTTATTATAAAGTGCATTTTCTTTTTCCTTTTGGGGCATCCCTGAAGAAATCTCTAGACATGGGGGAGCTCACTTTACTGGACAGGCTATCAAACAGTTAATGAAGATCATACTAATCCAGTGGCACCAACATCTTCCACAAAAGTTCAATCTCAATCTTATTCTCAGTCTTCCACAAAAGTTGAATAAACAATTGGATATCTTAAAAGGAAATTAGCTAAACTAGAAGAGAAGACTTAAACCAAATGCTTACCACTGGCCTGAATGGCAAGTAGGCCAATCCCTATGAGAAGACACAAACTGATCACCCCTGATATAATGGAAGACCTCTGTCATTTATCATACACCCCCATGCATCCTCTGCAATATTTAACTGTCATATTGTAATCACGAGAGTGGCTCAAATTGTTTCCCATTGCTTAAGTTGTTACAGGTGACACAAAGCCCAAATTGCTCAAGCAAGTGCAGTTGAGAAAAAGTTTGTACTTCTTAATTGTTAACACCACCAGCCTGACAGTTTGGCTGAAGTGGCGTCACCTGTAACAAGTTAGCATGGCCATGAAACCTGTCCCACCCTCCCATCAGGGATACAGATTTGAACAATGTCTCTATCTCCTTGCCAGTTGATTCACAAGAAAGCTTATTATGTTTTCCTTGTCTGAAAAGACCGTGGCATAGTATTGAATTTTATGCACATCAGACGGCAAGCCCAAAGCTCCCTAGTTATATGACTCCATACTACAAGGCCTCCATGCATTGTTTACAAGTTCCCCAGTCGGGCGCAGTGGCTCATGCCTATAATCCCAGCACTTTGGGAGGCCGAGGTAAGACACTAGCCTGAGCCCATGGGTTTGAGACCAGCCTGCGCAACTTTGCGAGACCACATTCTACAATAAATCAAAATATTAGCTAAGCACGGTGGCGCATGCTTGTATTACGGCTACTTGGAAGGCTGAGGTGGAAGGATAACCTGAGCCCAGTGGGTCGAGGCTGCGTTGGCTAGGAGTGTGCAACTGCTCTCCAGCCTGGGTGACAGAGTGAGACTCCAACTCAAACAACAACAAAAAAGACAAGTTTTCTGCCGGGCATAGTGGTTCAAGTCTGTAATCCCAGCACTTTGGAAACCCAAGATGAGAGGATTGGCTGAGTCCATGGGTTCGAGACCAGCCTGAGCAATTGATGAGACCTCATCTCCACAATAAGCTGGGCATTGTAGCACCTGCTTGTATTTCTGGCTACACGGAAGTCTAAAGCAGAAGGGTCGCCTGAGACCATCAGGTCGATACTGAGGTGGCCGTGAGTGTGCCACTGCACGCCAGACTGGGCAATGGAGTGAGACTCCAACTCAAAATATATATAAAATAAAAAATAAAAAATGAAAAAAAGGTTACCACCAGCCAAAGGAGGCTTTCCATGAGCTGCCTACAGATAGGGATCAGACCTTTATAATGATGGAAATTGGGTCTTTTGGAAATGATACCAGAAGAAAACTGTCTTTGAACATCCTTGCAACAGGTCATACCAGATGACTTCAACTTGAGGATATTCAAGGAAAAGCCTTCCCTAGCAGATATTCTCACACAGTAGGCAGTTTTCCCAAGACCATGAGCAAGACTCTGTTTGCCCTTCTTCCATTGACTGAGACTTGCATTTACACAAAATGTTCAAACTTATATTTTGTTTTGCTAGAAACATTCACGCTCAAACTGACCATTTTCTGAGGTCTTCTATTTACATCATAGCTACTCCCATCAATTGCCAGTGATGTCATCACTTAGGTGAGTGGGAATTATCACAACTAATAGAATTTACTCCTACACACACTTGGATGACAACTGGGGATTCTAAGTTCATGTTAAAGTTGGGTCTCCTTCCCTTGGCAAGTTGACTAATACTTTATTTATTTATTTTTTAACTTACTTATTTATTACTTATTTATTTTTTGAGTCAGAGTCACTCTGTTTCTCAGGATGGACTGCAGTAGCATGCTCACGGCTGCCACAGCCTCGACCTGCTGGATTTAGGTGGTCCTTCCACCTTAGCCTTCCAAGTTGCTGGAAGTACGGGTGCAGGCCACAATGCCCAGCTAATTTTTTGATTTACTCTAGAGGTGAGGTATTGCCATGTTGCCCTGTCTGGTTTCAAACATGCAGGCTCAATCAATTCTCTCTCACCTCCACCTCCCAAAGCACTGGGATTACAGGAGTGAGCCACTGTGCCCAGTGACTAAGTGACTTAGCACTAAGAAACATCTATGGAGCCAAAGGGCTGGTCTATAACTACTTTTCATTTATTACTGCTAACTTTTTTCCAGGCATAGAAAACATAGTGCAATGAGGCCTAATCTACACAATGTTCCAGACCCTGTCTGAATTCAAACTCTAGTTTGACATGCAGGATGAATACTACAATCCTATATATAATGACATAGTTATAGAATCAAAACATGACCAAGTTACCAGGTATGATATTATCACAGAACAGACTTCAAATGGATATTTGTTCTATACAATGCTAGGGGCAAATGAGATGCAAATGATAGAGTTCCACTTTCTGAACCAATTTATGGTTAACTTTACTGGATGCATCAGTTCTCTGGGTATGTTTTAGAAAGGAACTCAATCACACTTTAATGAAGACTGCATGCAAGGGTTACTTTATCAAATGCATAGAAATACGTTTTTCCCTCCCCCAATTTAACCTCACCACAAAACCTGGTTTCTACTAACATGAAGGCTGTTGAGGTAAAAATAACTTGATAAAGGTATATTAGAATCCGAATGTGAGGATGTCCCCCATGATGATATATTCCAACAAAGTGGGTGCATTCCCCAGTCTGTTAAAAATTGTAGGGCTTTTATAAGAAGTTTAGCTGGTTGGGTGCAGTGGCTCACATCTCTAATCCCAGCAATTTGGGAGACCGAGGTGAGAGGATTGCCTAAGCCCATGGGTTCAAAACCAGCCTGGACAACTTGGTGAGTCCTTATCTCTACAATAAATCAAAAAATTATCTAGCATGCTGAGGCACGCCTAAAATATCAGCTACTTGGAAGGCTGAGTCAGAAAGATCGCCTGAGCCCAGCCGGTCAAGTCTGCGGTGGCTGTGAGCATGCCACTGCACTCTAACCTAGGTGACAGAGTAAGGCTCCAACGCAAAAACAAAAAAGAACTTTAGGAGAAGGAAGTGGAACCTCTCATGGCGGAGTTGTCCTTTTTTAATTGGAAGATTCAATAGCGAGGTGGCAATCATTGGCTACAAAAGAAAACATACAAGCTAAAATGTTTTGTCCACCAAGCAGTGTAACTTCATGATTCAAAAACAAATATGTCCTTTGGAAGTCAGTAGGTGGTGCATGGATCAGGGTGTCAACAGTTGGAGGGACTTACCATAAGATGCTTTACTGAGGGACAGGACATGAAGCCATGAATCATAAAACTTCTTCAGGTAGTTAATTTGAATCCTGGAGGTTCTCACTGGCAATGTACAGATGCAGATATGACAAAGAATAACCATGACATTCACATCAACCCCACCTGGTGGGCAATGGTATTCTTTTGACCCTTTCTATCAATGACACTCTATTAGTCATCTTGCGTGTCATCAAAATATGTGGTCTACATAGTATAGAGAAAGTGACTCCATGTGAGAGTAGTCAAGGAGGTACCGGAAAACAAGAGTCTTGAAGAAAATAAAACTGTAGAAATTGTTTTGAAAGAATCATCTATTGCCCCAAGGATGAAGTACAAAGGTGGCATCAGTGCTGTGTAGGACAGATTCACCCTCCATCCTCACAAAAGAAACCCCAAAATATTTACCATGTTTTGATTCATTCCCAGCATCCCATTAGAACACCCAGCTTCACCCTGCCCAGCTCCCAAACCTTACCTCTCTTAGAAACTTTGACCTGATTATTCCAGAGACGCCCCAACCTAAACCTTGGAACCAGTAATACCCTCAGTGGTCCCTCACTTCCATGTGAATGAGCAAATGATCTGCTATTTTAGGTAGCATAAAACGCACATGACCATGGATACATGCAGATGCTTTTTTTTCTTCTTTAGATTCAGAGTCTCACTCTGGCACCAAGGCTGGAGTGCAGTGGCACACTCACAGCCACCACAGCCTTGACCTGCTGGGCTCAGGCAACCCTTCCTTAGCCCTCAGCCTTTCAAGTAGCTGGAACTACAAGCATGCACCACCATGCCAGGCTAATTTTTCTTTTTTTTTTCATTATTTATTGTAGAGATGAGGTCTTGCCATGTTGCCCAGGGTGGTCTCGAACCCATGGGCTCAGGCAATTCTCTCACTTCAACCTCCCAAAGTGCTGGGATTATAGGCATGAGCCACCACACCCAGCAGACATGTAGATTTTTTATTCTGATATCACAGGAATAACACTACCGTCTATAAAGCCATTTTACTAATGAAATATTTTCATAATATTGATGTGGCCAATGATCTTAAAAACAATAGTCCTTGCAGGTTTTACTGTAACTCTGTTATGTTAGAAACAGATTCAATTCTTTTCTGTGTCACTCTCATGACTATGAAGGTCACATATTGCATTCCACAGATGCTTGTGGACATTCTCTACATCCCTCATTCTATCAGTTTCATGATTGGATGCCTGATTCCACCTATAATCTGGAGAGAATCACAATGCAATCAGAATTAACAGGGTGGACCTTCAGAAATCTAATCAGATGTCAGTTTCTGGTTGGAAGCTGGTAGTTGATAAGAAAGATGTGATTAGAAAGATGAACAAAAGCTTCTGAGATCCACAGGAGAGTGTCAAAGTTCTGAACTCTGGAGTTACTGCATGGGTCTCCCTGAGGTCCCTGCACCCAGCAACTTGAGCAACCTGAGTCCAGATCAGGTAAGTGACAGTCCTCCATAAAGACACTCCCATTTGATGTACTAACGCATGGTTGGTGACCTCCAGGCAAGATGGCACAGAAAATTTTCCTTTCTATTTTGTAAAAGAAATGGATGTAACCTTTGTTTTTGCCTCTAAATGCAGGTTTGCCTTCATTCCAAAAATTTTATATGTGCTTTGGTCTATGTCATTCCAAAGTGCTCAGACAATGAGTTTAAAAACTGCCTGATTTGCGGTGTGGTGGCTCAGGCCTATAATCCCAGTACCTTGGGAGGCCGAGGTGCAGGGATTACCTAAGCCCACAGCTCCTAGACCAGTCTGGGCAACTTGATGAGGCCTCATCTCTACAATATATTAAGAAAAAATTAGCTAGGAAGGATGGCACATGCCTGTAGTACCAGCTATTTGGAAGGCTGAGGCGAATGGATTACCTGAGCCCAGCAGGGTGAGGCTGCGTTGACCGTGAATGTGCCACTGCCCTCCAGTCTGGGTGACAGAGTGAGATTCCAACTAAAAAAAAAAATTACCTGATTAAAGTCTTATATCTTGGTATTTTAAATATGAATCTGTGTGCCCTCAGACTGTAGTTAACATATATTTTGGTGTTGTGTTTCTCAAGTTAAGCTTTCTTATTTACTAAAACCAAAATTTATTGTACTCCCTTTTCAAGAATGGAGTCTTTGTTCTGAACACGTGATCCTTTTTTTCTGCAGCCTCAAAGGAGTTAATTTTTTCTTTTGAGACCCTGACTCACTCTTGTCACCCAGGCTAGAGTGGTGGCATGATCACAGCTCAGCATAGCATTGACCTCCTGGGCTCAGGTGATCCTCCCTCCTCTGCCCGTGGTGTAGCTGGGACTAAAGGCCAGTGCCACCATACCTAGTTAATTTTTAGAGGTTTCACTGTGTTGCCTAGACTGGTCTTGAACTCCTGGGTTCAAGCCATCCTCCCACCTCTGCCTCCCAAAGTGCTCATATTACAGGTATAAGCCATGCACCTCACTATCTTAGGGGCTAATTTTAATATGTGTATATGGGCATTGGAGTCCACATCACAGTTACTGTTCCATCTGTAACCTCCAAATGCTCTATAATCCTGTCGCATATATGACAATTACTCGGGACTTAAACACTTTCTTTTTTTTCTGTAGAAGTCTTACTCTGTCATCTAGGCCAGAATGCGATGCCATAATTGCAGCTCACTACAGCTTAAACCTCTTGGACTTGGGTGATCCCTTCACCTCAGGGTGCTGAGTAGTTGTGACTACAAACATGCACCACCATGTCTGGCTAATTTATTTTTATTTTTTGTAGATGCAAGTCCTTGCTATGTTGCCCAGGGTGGTCGTGAACTTCTGGGCTCAAGCAATTTTCCAATGATGGTCTCCCAAAATGCTGGGATTACAGGTGTGAAACACAGTGACTGGCCCCCATGTCTATTTTTTAAAAATTTTCTTTATTGAGGCCAGGACGATTTTTTTTTATAAGGTTTCACTCTGTCACCCTGGCTGGGATACACTGGAAGGATTGTGGCTCACCATACTCTCAACTCCTGTGCTCAGGATCCTTCCACCTTGCGCCTCACAAGAAGCTGGTATTATGGGCTTACAGGCATGCAACACCACATCCACCTTTTCATTTTTGCAGCCATGAGGTTGCTAGGTTGCTGGTCTCAAACTCTGGGGCTTAAGCAATCTGCCTGTGTCAGCCTTGCAAATTGTTAGTACTACAGGCGTGAGGCACCAAGACTGGCCTCATGACTATTTTCTAAATTTAAAAAAAGGCACTTATCTGATGGAATGTTTTTAGTCTTTCCCATCCAGGTTGATTATGAGATGTGAAAATATAGGCTGTGTGGGGCCACACGACATTTCCACTGCCATTGTATTATGGCCTTAAATGGGCAGTACAGTGTCCTCAAAGTGTGGAGCTAAGCTCTCAGGATCTACAGGAATACCTTTCATTGGGTCTGAAAGTTAGTGCATCAATGGATAAAGACGAATTGGCTAGCAGTCATCTTTCCCCTCTCTGGTCTTTAAAGATGCTTGTCCTGGTGCCAGCAGGGGCAGAACTATAGCTTTGTGGCTACTTAGTACAGAGTGAAATTGGAAAAAGTTGAGGATTTTCCCCTTTGCCAGAGCAGTGACACTGGCCCTGGGGGAAGACAAGGTTGCAGGAGATTCCTTAGTAGAATGCGTTTTCTCTGGATTTGTCCTCTGGAGTTTTTCCTTACATATCTCTCCATAGGAGCATGGCAATTCCACCGAGACTCATGGAACTGGCGGGAAAGACGCTGCTGAAATATGAAGACTTGACAATACCTGCTCTGGAGGAGCTGCCCTTGGAGCTCTTCTTCCCCCCCGCCTCTTGTTCGTGAAGGCCTTCAACAGGAGCCAAAAACAGACCCTGAAGGGCATGGTGCAGGCCTGGCCCTTTACCCGCCTCCCTCTGGGGTCCCTGATGAAGATCCCTCAACCGGAGATCTTACAACTTGTGCTGAATGGACTTGATGAGCTGCTTGCCCAGAAGGGTGGTCCCAGGTGAGGTAACCCAGAATGGCCTCGTAGGAAGGGTCCAGATGTTCAGGGAAAGAGTCAGCTGTTTCAGAGACAGTGGGGGGTTGATGGTGAACAAATATTTCTGGAGGTTCCAGTAAGAAGCCTACAGACACCTTGGTCATTGCTGACCTGTCTCTGGAAAAGAGCTCCGGGAAGCATAGGACATTTTACCATGGGGCGACCCCTGAGGGAGCAGGAACCTGCTTCCTCCCAGTGAACCATCATGATACTGGAAGTCAGGACTGGGCATGGCCCACAGGGAAAGGGGCTGGAGAACAGTCAGAGAAGGAGCAGAGGGGAGGATGGGAGCAGCTGGTGCCTGAGATGTGGAGTCAAAGCTTGGGTGAGAGATGCCTCCTTGCCTAAAGCGCGAGCCTCCCCACTGTTTTCCCCATAGGAGGTGCAAACTTCAAGTGCTGGATTTACGGCATGTTGATGACGACAACTTCTGGAAGATATGGTCTTTCTACCTCTTCCCAAAGGCCAGAAGCCAGAGGAAAACAGTGGAGAACTCTCGAAGGACGAGAAGGCAGCAACCCTTGAAGGTGGTGATGGACATTTGCTACTGGGGCACCATGAGAGATGCCTACTTTACTTACCTTCTCCAATGGGTCAAGCAGAGAAAAGGACTAGTACACCTGGGCTGTAGAAATCTGAAGACTTACAAGTTTCCCATCCTCATTCTCAGAAAGGTATTGGAGACTGTGGACCTGGACTATATATAAGAAGTGGAAATTTTTGGTGACTTGAGCAAATATTTTGAGCTGGGAAATCTTGCCCATTACGTGGGCCAGATGAGTAGTCTTCACAAACTCCATTTCTGGCACTTCAGTCACCCTTACTTTTATGAGCCAGACAGAGAGGCACCCTTTATAACCCAGTTCACCTCTCCATTCCTCCAGCTGCACAGCCTCCAGGAGCTTTATCTGCATGAGGCCACCTTCCTCGCAGATCTCCTTGACCAGCTGCTCAGGTGAGGAAGGATGGAGAACTGTCTCTGTAGACCAGGGCAAAGCCTTTCCTTGTTACAGTAAACACTGAAGGGCATCAGCTGTGTGCCAGCACAGGCGATGTCACAAGGAAGATTCTAGAATGTCATTGTGTTGTCCTGATCATTGCTCTCTCCTGTAGTGGGTCTCACATGATCACCCCCAAAAGACAGTGGGATAAACCGGGATAAATGCTGGAGAACAGAGAACCATGCTGGGGAGCTTCTTACTGAGTGATTCAGATCAAGTCATTGAGTGATTTCTAGTCCTTTTAAAGAAGTGTGTCTAAGCTAATGAGATGGAAGAGGGAATTGCAGAAGCAAAAGGCCAACACATCTGCACATTTCAAATAGAAGCTCTGTCCTCAGTAGTTTAGCGAACATGAATGGGCCTGTCTCTCATTCCCCAGCTGTAACAGTGTGTCTGTAGCTCCAGGTAAGGTAACTAACTACCAGGCAGGAAATGGGTGATTCAAGACTGGAGGGTGAGGGAGCAGGAGTGAAGAGTGGTAGAAGTGATAGATGGTTTTCTGGTGTTCAAGAATGTCAGGGAGCCCTTGCAGGCTGGAACCCCAGCTGATGTTCCTAGGTCCTGCCTGAGTATGTCCTTCACGCATGTCTCTGTACGTGTGGTTTTCTGCCTGACAGATGAGGAAAGGGAGCTTGAAACTCTGGACCTGACCAAGAATCATGAGGGATGGAGAAAGGCCTCCACTCACCATGGGACGGTTTTGCATGCACAGACTCTTATCACACAGCACCCAGGATGTTGACCATCACATAAGAATGTGAAACCATCTCCTCCGTTGAGTTTATTCCCCCCACCCCAACCCGGCATCTTCTAACTAGTGCCGTCTCCTGAACTAACTGCTCTCTCCGCAGGAGCCTCAAGTACCTCTTGCAGGCCTTGGCCATCACTACAGTCATACTAAAGGAACGGGACTGGAAGCATCTGTCCCAGTGCCCATACATCAGAGAGCTGAAGGAGCTGGATCGTGGGACCTGGATCTGCATGGTAGCTGTCGCCGAACCCCTTCAAGTATTGCTAGAGAAGTTATCTCCCATCCTTCAGACCCTGCTGTTAGAGTGCTGTGGGATCACAGACTCTGAACTCAGCCTCATCCTACCTGGCCTGAGCCGCTGCTCCCATCAGGACCTTTTGCTTTCGGGGAGATAACATCTCCATGGACACCTTGAAGAACTTGCTGAGCCACACCGTGGAAATGAGCAAGTTAGGCCTAGAGCTGTATCCTGCCCCTCTGCAGAGTCTTGGTGGCTACGGTCATTTCGATTGGCAACTCCTTGCCCAGCTTCCAGCTGAGGTGACGGAGCCTCGGAGAGGCAGAAGGAAGCCTATGAAGATCCTGTTTAATGTCTCTCCCTGCCCTTTCTGTTCCCAGATGGCATCTGGTAACCTGCCTGATCTCAATCCGTGCTGCTGGAGAGTGCCTCTTTGAATCAATAAACCATGCTTATTACCTAGATTTTGGGGATCCTGATACCTAGGAAGGAGCTGCATCTTAAAAGGACCGTGGAGCCCACTGACTTGGAGAGTCACTTAAATCTTTGAGACATGGGTCCCCTCAGTCAGTCAGCAAAAGGAATCTGCATTTCAGTCTTGAGTAGTCACATAGAAAGTTCCCCTGCAGAGATGGATGTAACGAAAAAACCAGAAATAAAGGAAAACTGTCAACTGACTGTGAATTCCATCCTATTCTTTACTACTTTCTGGGTATTTGTTACCTTGTTGCTTAATTCTGTGACTGCTTAGTAGGTTAATATTTACGTTGGCTGGAGCATTCTAGGAGGGCAGAGGGCATGAGCCACTAGAGGAAAGTTTCTTCTTCCCAGGGTAACTAGTCTAGTGACCAGACTGTGAAAGTCTTCATGCTTAATAGAAGAATCCAGAATCCTCAGATACTGACCTTTGTCTGTGTTGGGAAGATCTTTAATGTTCAAGTTGTGACCCTCTGCTCTGGAGGATGACCACCACACTGTATTTGCAGGAGCCTATGGGCCTCATCAACCCATGAATGTCCTTATGGTGGGTAGTGGCTCTTTCTGCATGAAAGTAGTTTTGGCCAAATTTTCTTTTAGTAAGATACTGACATTAAGCATATATTTCATTTTCAATATTTTTATTTTTGTGTCAGAGTCTCACTCTATCACCCAGCCACCTCAGCCTCAACCTGTTGGGTCAGGTAATCCGTCTGCCTCAGCCTTCCAAGTAGGTGGAACTGGTAGCATGTGCCACCACACCTGGTTAATTTATTTTAATGATTTATCGTAGAGACGAGGCAATCCTTTCACCTCAGCCTCCCAAAGTGCTGAGATCATAGGCTTGAGCCACCATGCCTGGCTCATTTTCAAGATCTTTTTTCCACATTTTAAAAATTGACATCCTTTTGGAAGGCTACATCAAATGGGTGAGTGTTTTTTCCATTACACCTCTCCCTATCAAGGAAGACTAAGTGAGCATGCTTTGAAATCACCTACCATCAGATGATGAATAACCTGTGGTTGATGAGTGACCTTTTCTAGGGGAGTGATCCTATATAAAGGGCACCCAAGAGAGGGACTCTGCTGGTGTTGGAGCTGGTAATGCTGGGTGCCGACCTGTGGCAAGAGTCCTTGTTTCCCCATAAGATAATCTTGTACCCATCAGCTTCTGGGATCCTGATAGGATCTACAGTGATGATGCACCTTTGGGGTCTGGCACATGGCCTGGCACACAGTAAAAGCTCGATAAATACATTGTTTCCTATTTCTTTTTAGCAGAATACCCCAATTCTCTTTATCCTTCAAACTTACTCTGTATTTGTGACAAAAGACAGGAATGCAGGGACACAGGGCTCACGGTGGGACTCAGCATTTACATGCTGCCACCATTTTATCATCATTCACCCCCCAAGAGCAGGGTTCATCAGCAGGAGTGGGGTGTGAAACTCAGGACTGGATTCATCTTTAGGTTTCATAAGATAAAAATGTCCCGCCCGTAGGATTTGTAGGCCATCTGCTGGTAGGTCAGACCATATGGAATAATTTAGTATTACAAGCAGGGTTACATTTTGTATTGGAAAATACGCAGTACGGGGCAACCCCTTCGGGTCCCCTCCCACTGTGGGAGCTTTTCTATCTTCTCAATAAATCCTGTTTTCTAAGAAAAGAAAAATATGTAGGATGAAAATACTGTCTATGTAAACATATTTTTGTGTATTTAATGCATGCATTAAAAACGAGACCTTAAAACTGATATTGGTTGAGTGCAGTGGCTCATGTCTATAACCCTAGCACTTTGGGAGTTGGAGTTGGGAAGATCACCTGAGTCCAGGAGTTTGAGACCAGCCTGGGCAATACACAACAAAACTTTGCCCTTACACAAAATGAAAAAGACTAGCCGGGTGTGGTGGCACATGCCTGTAACCCCAGATACTTAGAAGGCTAAGGTGGATGGACTGATTGCCTACTTTTGGTAGTTGAGGCAGTGGTGAGCTGTGATCATGCCACTGCTCTTCGGCCTGGGTGACAGAGAGAGGCCTCAGTTCAATAAGAAAAAAAAAAAGACTTAGTGGATGCCAGGTACAACTTTATCAGCTCAAAGTCTAGACCAAAGGAGCTCAAGAAGGAGTTGCCACCGCATCGGTCCAGACCACTGCCTCCTATCAGACTGGCACCACTGGATTCTCGTCTTCCTCTGCAGACCATGCAGTCACCCTTCAGCACTTCTGGGTGCTTTTTGGCATTCAAAGCAGCAGCTGAGGAACTTTGTGCTTTGTGTCTTATCATATTCATCAAAGCAGCCCAATAGAATCTGAAGGGAATTCCTTTATTACTTCTGATCCAGAGGGAGGGACCGCCAGCATTATGGCCATTCTCCAAGGTCCAGGAGATGGGCATGCAGAAAGAGGGCTAACCCTGGGTCGGGGAGAGAAATAGGAGCACAGAAATAATCTAGAGATCCTGAGCAAGGACCTGGATGAATGCCTTGGGATCCCAGTCAGGATTCTGTGATTCGGTGGCTCAGCCTGTAATCCCACGACTTTGGGAGGCTGAGGTGAGTGGATTGCCTGAGCCTGCGGGTTTGAGACCTGCCTGGGCAATTTGGCGAGACCTCATCTCTACAATAAATCAAAATGAACCAGGCGTGGTAGCGCGTGCCTGTAGTTCCAGCTACTTGGAAGGCTGAGGTGGAAGGATCGCCAGAGCCCAGCAGGTCGAGGCTGCAGTGTCCGGGAGCGGCCACTGCACTCCAGTCTGGGTGACAGAGTGAGACTCCAACTCAAAAAAAAAGAGAAGGCTCAGTTCATCCCCCAAATGGGTTCAGAAGGCTGCTCTGACCTCTTCCTGCATGCCCGTCTCCTGGACCTTGGAGAATGACCATAATGCTGGCAGTCCCTCCCCCTGGATCAGAAGTAATAAAGGAATTCCCTTCAGATTCTATTGGGCAGCAGATGAGCACTTCAAAGAGAACAGTGACTAGGACACAGTAGAAACATCTCCCAAATGCCAGAATTTTTGCTCGAGGCCTCGGAGTGGTGCTGGACCCCTGAATTGGGCAAGAAGGAAAAGTTTGTTGGTCAGTTCCTCTGGGGATTGAGGGTGTTGAACCACTTGGGGGAATCCTGTGAACCCATCACTTCAGAGTGTCTGTCAGTTACTGGCTGCATGATCTTGGAAGGTTCCTCTTCCCAGCCAAGTCTCAGGTTCACCAGGCTTGTTTTTTAGGTCCTGCATGAGAAGTACCAGCCCCAATGCTGTGTCTAGTGGATGTTCAATAAACAGAGATGGTCATGGTTGATCAACATTGTTATAATCTCCCTCTCATGCATCAGATTTATAAACCAGTTGCCTAGGAAGTAAAACCCAAGTTTAACTCCCAGTATGCACACAGCATTGATAGTGAGGTTTTTAGAAATGTAGGGATCTGGCCCATGACTCTCATTCTCCCTGACCCAGCTATCTCTTTCCTGGAATCTTAGGTCCTCCCTAGAATGATACTTTAGAGTATGGAGTCATATAGCTAGTGAGCAATGGGCTTGCTCTCTGATGTGCATAAATGCCAAATACTATGCCACAGTCTTTTCAGAAAATAATTTTTAAAAAAAGCTTTCTTGTGAATCGAATGGCAAGGAGATAGAGACATTCTTCAAATCTGTGTCCCTGATGGGAGGGTGGGTCAAGTTTAATGTCCAGTCTAACTTGTCACAGGTGATGCTACTTCAGTCAGTGTGTCAGGCTGGCAGTATTAACAATTAAGAAATTCAAGCTTTTTTTCAACTGCACTTGCTTGAGCAATTTGGGCTTTGTGTCACCTGTAACAACTTAAGCAATGGGAAACAATTTGAGCCAGTCTCATGACTATAATAAGACTGCTAAATATTGCAGAGGATGCATGGGGGTGTACGATCAATGTCAAAGGTCTTCCATTATATTAGGGGGGATCAGTTTTTGTTTTCCCATAGGGATTGGTCTAATTGCCACTCAGGCCAGTGGTAAACATTTGGCTAAAATCTTCTCTATTATTTTAGCTAATTTTCTTTCAAGATAACCAATTGTTTAGTCAACTTTTGTGGAAGATTGAAAATTAGATTGAGTTTCAACTTTTATGATAGATGTTGGTGCCACTGGATTAGTAAGATCTTCGTAAACTGTTTGATAGCCTGTCCAGTAAAGTGAGTTCCCACATGTCTAGAAATTTCTTCAGGGATACCCCAAAAAGAAAAAGAAAATGCACTTTATAATAACTCATTTGCTACTGTTGTGGCATCACCCTTCATAAAAGGAAAGCCTCACGCCATCCTGAAAACACACAGACTGTCAGAATGGTTCTAGTATTTCTTCTTGGCTTGCCGTCATCACTAGTCCATGAGAGGCCCCTCTCTTGCAGGTATATGTGTGTATGTCTATACCTAGGTCCTTTATTTCCATTATTTACTTCCACTTCCCTCCCCTAGATATCCTGTATACCATTTAATCTAGCCTTGAACTTGTATGTGACCTTATAGAGTCAATGTGTACATTGTGCACGTATGTTTTTTAACCCACATAGATGTTGTAGTTATGGTGCTTCAGAGAGGGCACCATAATCAACTGCTGAATCCTGGACACTTCAGAGAGTTGAGGAATGTGCTGTTATCATTAATTAATTCATTAGAAATTCAGACTCCTACTTCTAACTCTATAGGACACATGTCCCCAAAGGTTTCATTTACTCCTGAAATCAACATTTCCCCTCCAGGCATGCCCCCAGCGGCATCACCTTTCTGTTTTTCATTCACACTGAGCAAGCATCTGAAAGAATGGATTTTATGCTTATGATACCTACACCCTAGACAGTTTCCAAGTATCCTGAAGCACAGTTTTGAGACATGCACCCAACTAGGCAGGCAGGCATCCAATAGCAGCACTAGCAGGGCTCCAGGTCATAGAATGCACTGTTGCCACAGTGAGGGAAGGGGATGGTATAGAACAAGATCCTCTTGGAAATTCTTTTTTTTTTTCAAGTTGGAGTATCACTCAGTCGGCCAGACTGGAAGTTCAGTGGCCGTTTCCAGCCACT
The DNA here is from genome assembly GCA_027257055.1 of Cephalopachus bancanus. NCBI lineage: Eukaryota > Metazoa > Chordata > Mammalia > Primates > Tarsiidae > Cephalopachus > Cephalopachus bancanus. The sequence goes on along the minus strand of JAPVLO010001469.1, from coordinate 31,817 downwards.
GCAGCCTCAACCTGCTGGGCTCCAGCCATCCTTCTGCCTCAGCCTTCCAAGTAGCTGGAACCACAGCGCGTGCTACCATGCCCAGCTAATTTTTTGAATTATTGTAGAGATGAGGTCTCGCCAAGTTGCCCAGGTGGGTCTCGAACCCGCGGGCTCAGGCAATTCGCGTACCTCGGCCTCCCAAGGCACGGGATTACAGGCTGGGCCACCAAGCCCGGCGGAAATTCTTAAGTACCCCAGTGTCTTCATCAGCTCATCCCTATTCTGAGCAAATCTCCTGTGGTGGAGCACACCCAGGCTACCACAAGTCTCCAGTGGGACACTGTAGAGCTCTAGGCTTAATGTGTTCGTCCTGATGATGTGGCACAATAGGTTCTCCAGGGCAGCCATGAAGATGGGATTTCCATGAAATCTGAAGGTGGTGAGCTGAGAGCAACAGCTCGGGGTTGGCAGAATGGCATTGAGTTGGGAGTCCGTGATCCCATATTCATCTATGTCCAGGGTCTGGACAGTGACAGCTGTCTTCTGTATCAGAATGTGGAAAGACTCAGTACTGAAGTGGGTCAGTCTGATGCCACTGAGGTCCATGACCTTCAGCTGACTGATGCTCAGGCCCTTGGACAGATGCCTCAGGTCTGATTTGAACAGCAGGCAGTTATTGCCAGGATTTCCAAGGGGATCTTCAGGCACCCGAGAAAATACAAGCAGTCAGTCCTGGGGAATGGTAGTGAGAAGTTAAAGGAGATGACCTCAAGGTTGCTCTGACCATGTGATGGGCCAACACCCAGAATGCTGGGGAAGATGATGCTGGTTACTCAACTCAACTCATAGGAGGCTGAGCCAGCCAGGGATGGTGACTCATCCCTGTAATCCCAGCACTTTGGGGGGCCAAGGTGAAGGATTGACTGAGCTCATGGGTTTGAGCCCATCCTGGGCAATTTGGTGAGACCTTGTCTTGGTATGGGGCGGTTCTGGAAAGTATTCTAAACTGTTGAAAGAACACAAGGCACCTGGGTTACAAACACAATTCCTCTAAGGAGAATGATATCCAAGGATGAACAGTTCTTCTGACCCAAGTTTCTCAGGAGCCCCGATTTGACAACATGAACAAATCGCTGGGAAAGCCAGTCCTGACGTAACTTTAAAAAAAAAAAAAAACTTTAAAATATTGTTTTAGTTGTCAGGGATTACATGTTTTTTTAAAACAGATAATTATTAAGGTAAAAAAAAACTGATATTTGTTGTTGAAGAGCTTTCAAATTTGAACAAACAAGTCTTGAAAAGTTAATATGAAATTTTTGGTTATACTACCAATTAGTGTACAAGCTTCTCTCTCTTGAGAATCAATGGTATCAAGAATTCTTGTATTTTGTAGTATTACTGGGGCTAAATTATTCATCCTAGATTACACAGTTTGAAGAGAATTCAAACATCATTAAAAATTTTAACCATTGCTAAGTATTATTTAGTAATTTTTGCGAATTCAGAGACTCCTGGAGGAGAACAAAAACTCTGACAAAAAATAAATCCCAGAATCCCTTAGTATGGTGGGATTTGGGAAATCATGAGAAACTGTAAGCGATTCCTTTATGTATAAGTGGCACTAACTTAAGGATATCACTAGCATATAAAGAGTCCTATCTGGTCATTTAAGGTAGAGGATAACCCAAATTACCACAAGATCATTTAGGTGGAAATATCTTTCTATTTTGAAAGTTTTCAGTATCAAAATGGAGTCACTTGTGTTAGACTCTGAGAAAGAACAGCCAGGGAAGGCTGTGAAGAAAGAGGTCTCAGGCACGCACACCTGATCACAAGAATCATTACATGCAATTGCAAATACCACAACCTTGAGCAAAGGACATTATATTCTTACACACAAAAAAATACTTTTTCAGGCATATCTTCCTAGCAGATGCTTGCCCACCTTGGTTTTGATCCTGTAGCTAAAGATTGTGATTTCAGATTGATGTGTGTAATCCTCTTCATTGTTTCTCTGAAGATCCTTGTCTTCCTTTACTTCTTTAACAAACCCAAACTATTCCCATTTCAGTGATTATTTGGAATAAATATCATTTCCCTTTAGAGAGTCTCTCTCTGTGTCTGTTATTTTGGTTGACATCATTTGGAGTCTAAAAGTGGGAACAAAGGGAGCTCACCTCAGATGGATCAGAGGCCCCTGGAACAGAGTATGGTTCCTCCTGAGCCCTTGGCACTCTCTGCTTCCATGAGCCACTTCTGTCCTGAGGACTCTTTTCTCAGTTCTCAGACACTTGTTCATTTTGGTGACTTCTATTTACTTACCTGATGTTTTGTTTGGTGATAAGGCCGCCTTAGGTAAAGAAACTTGCATCCCTTCTGGGACCATACAAGCCTAATTTTGTATGGTCTGACAAGCTAATTTTGGTATGAGAAGGACATTCTCCTAATGAATATCCTGATTCTTTTTAAAAAAGAGAGTTAGGGTCTCACTATGTTGGCCAAGGTGGTCTCAAACTTGTGGCCTCAAGAAATCCTCCCACCTTAGACTCCCAAAGTGCTGGGCTTACAGTCATGAGCTACTGTGTCTAGCCAAGAATTCTGATGTCTACAGTACTTATGTTCTGTCTCTGAGATATGTCTCTTTTTGTGAATTCACCTTTAGTTTTATTCTTTATTCTTCATGTCTGGTTTAACATTTTGTTTGGTCTGCATGCCTGGTTTAAAGTTTTCATAAGAAGCCAGGTACAGTGGCTCAAGCCTGTAATCCCAGCATTTTGGGAGGCAGAGGTGAGAGGATTGCCTGAGTACAAGGTTTCAAGACCATCCTGGGCAACTTGATGAGACCTCGTCTCTACAATGTATATAAAAAAATAATAAGCTGGGCGTGGTAGTGTATGCCTATAGTTCCAGCTACTTGAAAGGCTGAGGTGGAAGTATTGCCTGAGTCCAGCATGTTGAGGCTGCTGTGGCTATGAGTGTGCCCCTGCACTCCAGTCTGGGCAACAGAGTGAGACTCTGACCCAAAAACAAATAAATAAATAAATAAAATAAAAATAAAGGTTTCATGAGAAATAGCATTTCGGTTTCATTTTGGTTTGGTTGTGCAGGTCTGTAAATGATTTGGCTCGTTTACTTTTTATTCTTCTGCTTGTTATTGGACATTTTTGCAGAGCACAAATCCTCATTCTAAATGACAGAAGAGTACAAACAACTAAAAGCCACTAGGAGGTTGCAACCATCTATGAGGGACTCCAGTCTTCAAAGACAATGTCTGCATGATGGCATAAAGTAGTCAAAAATAATCAAGACAACGTCCAAAAAACTAAAACAAATTGATCACTTAAAAAACAGATGAGACACAGATCATCTTCCAAGGATAAGTTTAAAAAAGGAAGAAGAGGTAAAGGAGAAGAGGGAGGAGAAGGAGGAAAAGGGGACTTATTCTGTGGGAAACAGTATGGAGATATTTTTTTTGAGTTGGATTCTCACTCTATCGCCCAGGTTGCAGTTCAGTGGTATCCTCCCTGCCACCGCAGCCTTAAACTGCTGGACTCATGTGATCCTTCTGTCTTAGCCTTCAAAGGAGCTATAACTTGCCAAATTGCCAGGCTGGTCTTGAACCCCTGGGCTCAGGCAGTCCTCTCATCTCTACCTCCCAAAGTGCTTGGATTATAGGCATGAACCTCTGTGTCAGGTCTAGTGTGGAAATATTTTAAAGTATTAAAGGTGGATCTATCATTCGATGTGGCAATCACACTACTGGGCATCTATCCCCCAAAGAAGACAAAGAAGTCATTCTACAAAGAAGACACCTGCACTCCTATGTTTACTGCAGCACTATTCACAATAGTAAGGTCATGAAATCAACCTAAAATCATCAGTAGATGATTTTAAAAATAAAATGTCTCACACACACACACACACACACACACACACACACACACACACACCATGGACTACTATGCAGACATAATAAAGTATGAAATAATATATTTTGCGGCAACTTGATTGAAGCTGGAGGCCATTATTCTAAGTGAAGTAACTCAGGAATGGAAAACCAAATCCAGCATGTTCTCAGCTATATGCAGGAGCCAAGCTGTGGGTCTGCAAAGGCATACAGCATGGCATAATGGACACTGGAGACTCAGAAGGGGGAAGGATGGGAAAGGGCTGGATAAAAAAACTACATATCAGATACAATATACACTGTTCAGATTATAGGTATACTAAAAGCCCAGACTCACTTCTGTACAATTCATCCATGTAACCAAAAACCACTTGTATCCCTAAAGCTATTGAAATAAAAAAATAAAGTATTCAGTGCCAGGTACAATAGTCATTGCATAGCACTTTGCCCAACACCTTACAATTCCACTGTATGGCTGGGTGTCATTGCCTTCACCTGTAATCCCAACATTTTGGGAGATGGAGGCAAGAGGATTGTCTGAATCCGTGGGTTCAAGACCAGCCTGGGCAACATGGCAAGACCTCATCTCTACAATAAATCAAAAAACTAGCCAGGCATGGTGGCGCACACCTGTAGTTCCAACTATTCAGAAGGCTGAAGTGGAAGGAGGTTGAAGCTGTGGTGGCCATGAGCATGCCACTGCACTCCAGCCTAGGCAATGGAATGAGACTCTAACTCAAAAAAAAATTCTATGACAACTTATAGGGGTTTCTTAGCTCTCAAGACATTAATAAAATGGATGGAATTCTGAGAATGTCAAGACCTGGCAAACCCTCTTGTTCTCCAGTCTTCTATACCTTCCAAATGTATGACCTATTCTCATGGACATTTTAAAACTGATGGACAAAAAAGTGACACCCAGGATCATTTTTGGCCATTACGGGAATTATTCAGACTCTCTAAGATTGCTTGAAAACTGCAAGAATAGTGTTAAACAGTTCTAATGGGATGTTGGTATGAAAGAACATCTTTGATGGCTACATAAAAGGAGGGACTTAATTGCACATGATCAGCTCAATATTGGAACACAGGCGAACATACCTGACAGGAGTGGGGAAGGTGTGTTGATTGACACTGCAGAAATGGTCATGTTGAGATTGTTCCAGTACTTCTCCACAAATATGGTGATATAGGCAGCAGAGGGCAGGACAATTAAATGATTTTGAGTGGGGCTGTTGGTGATGAAATGCAACAGAATAAGAGATATCTTATGGGAACTCTGACACTGAAGTGTGCACGAAGTATGGCGAGACAACACTTGAAGAGGCTACCAAGATGAGCAATACTGAGGTAGGAGAGCTGCTACTAGATCAAAGAGATAAAGTGTCTGCTGTTGATAAAAAAGAGATATTTGACTGTGCACAGTGGCTCACATCTGTAATCCCAGCACTTTGGGAGTCTGAGACAGGAGTTTTGCTTGAACCCAGGATTTTGAGACCAGCCTGGGTAATATAGCAAGAGACTGTCTATTTTAAAAAATGACCCAGTATGGTGGGGCATGCCTGTAGTCCCAGCTACTCAGAAAGCTGAAGTGGAAGGATTGCCTGAGTCTAGGAGGTTGAGGCTGCAGTGAGTCATGATGGTGCTACTGCACTTCAGCCTGGATGACAGAGTGAGTGCCTAGTTCAAAAATAAAGTAAATAAGGACATACTCCCTTGCATATTGACATTCAGGGGAGGAGCTGCAAACTGGCAGACTTACTGTGATGAAATCCCAGCAATGGACAGTTATTTATAGGCCCAACAAAGCAAGCTTTACTAACAATATTGCCTAAAGCTACCATGAAAGTATTTTAACTAAATTTTTGAGTCAGACATTTCCCACCAAAACAGACGGTGGCATGCTTGACTATGATTTATATTGCCGTGTTCTGGCAGATATTCTCAATGAGCCTGTCATGTAGTCACCCCATCTATGCAGGATAGCAGGTTGAACTTCTTTTGTAGGTTCTATGGCTTACAATATTTGCTACCCTCTACATTGTGGAGGGCTTGGTTCGTGAATTGTTTTTATGATGGATGCAAATCTTGAAATAGCAGTGTCATTGAGCTTCTTGGATCTCTAAATTTATTCTTTATTGCCATTTGCTTTAGTAAACAAAAGGAAGGAGAGAGTTGGAACTGGGCCCGAGTCCTCAGAACTAGAGTGGGAAGACATTGTATCTTTGGGTCTTCTCTTCAAATTGAGGTTGTGAATCCATCTGAATTACTAGAGCAAATTGCTAAACCTTTACCGGAAACATAATTTAGATTCCATTATTTTTATAAACCAGTGAGCTTGCATTACTATCTTATAATTAAAATTATAAAATAAAAAACTATAAGATCTTTATTGATGTGTGTGTATATATGTGTGTTTAGGTGTGTTTATGTATTTGTACAAGTATTTTATTGTATGTTTTGTCTACATGATAGAATCTTGTTTAGTCAGGCAGAAATATCTTTAGTAATTTTGTTCTGATGTGTTTAAATTTTTGATAGCTCATACTATGTATATGTACATACATAGTTATTAACTTAAATTTTTTAGTTCCTGTGGCTATATAAATCTTTGATAAATTAAATGGTTTCAAGCATTGTTAAGAAAGTGAAATTTAAAATGTCATCAAAATTGTCAAAATATACTTTGCCTGGATATGCTACTCAAACTGTTTTATATTTGCCTTTGCTAGGTGTTTTAAGATCACAAACTTATAAATCCAGCCTAAAATAAAATAACCTTTGTTTCTGCAATTCTTTGATAAAGACATTAATCTAATATTGCTTATTTAATAAAAGCTGCTGTATCTCTGAGTTATTGATAATGTACCCATGCATTTAACTTTAAACTTCTTATTTAAACACTTGATATTTACAGGATATAAAAATTGTTAACTGAGAAAAAACTTTAAATGATGACTAAGATTGCCTAATATCTCATTTCTCGGAAGTAATGGAGGTAAAATGTTAAAAAAATACAAATTGTGTAGATATAAATTAGAACAATGTCTATAAATGAACTCTTCCTGTAATTTCAAATGTTATGGTTATTCTGGGTCATTTCCATCCAAGACTAAAAATTACAACATAGCTCTTATCTAACATATTGATATGACTGATGTGATGGACAATTCAAAATCTTTCTTTCTAGGTTTTTCACTAAAATTTAACATTACTAAGAGTTTGAAATTTTAATTATTATATATAATTTTGTATCCAAAATGTTAAAAAGGGAGATTTTTTAATAAGAAAAAAGTGATATGAACAGCATAAAAATGTGCTATTTGTTGAGAAAAATATTGGTTGACAGGTTGACAATTCTTTTCCTAAGAATTCTTTCTAGCTTTACATTTCTTCGGCAAAATCATCCCTTTAAATTTAATAAAATGTTTCTGACCTATATCTTATGCTCAAGTCTCTGGAAAAGTCAAATGAAATATAGAGACAAGTCTCATTTTATTTGCAAAGAAAGAAGTGTGGCTGGGCATTGTGGCCCACACCTATAATCCCAGCACTTTGGAAGGCAGAGATGAGAGGACTGCCTGAACTCATGGGTTCAAGACCAGTCTTGGCAACTTGGTGAGACCTTCTCTCCACAGTAAATCAAAAAATTAGCCAGATGTTGCAGCACATGTCTCTGTCATCCCTGCTGAGGTGCAGTGTCGTTCTCATGGCCACTGCACCTCAGCGGGGATGACAGAGTGAGACTCCAACTCAAAAAAATTTTTTTTTAAATAAGAGCATTGACATCTCAAATTTCATGAAAATGTTATTTATAAATGTTCATTCCAGTTACATTTGCCTAATTCATTTACTTTTAAGAACTATACCTAGATTACTTGTGACAACTGAGTATATCAACCCAGTTATTATTTCAAATTATCTTCCTGTTAACCATTTTTGCAGCATATGGATATCAGGGGTTCAATTAGGTAAAGATTTTAAAGTTAAGTATATGAAAATTTTACTGAGTATTCAGAAGATATGCCTCTTTCATTAAATCAACAATATTAACCTACTCATATATCAAAGAACACACAAAAATGATAATTTTTTGTTTAAGACTGGATTTATGGTTTTTGGACCTTCAAATATTTATCAGAAATAAATGAAATATTGTCTGACAAGTCGACTCAGGCAAACATATATGCTGGAAAAAAAGACTTTCTTTCTTATTTAATTATTTTTATTTTTCAGCATGCAATCTCATTGTGTTTTCTGAAAATATTTGTACACTTAAAACTTTAGCACTAATTTTACAGAAACCATAAGAAATGTAATCCAATTATATCAAACTGCTACTACTTCCCTTAAAAATGAATGAAATATTGCTTCTGAGATAATTACTAATTAAACAATATTGCAAACTAGGAAGCATTTACTATCAACTCTTTAATATATGCTGTCAATAATGCCCTGTCTTTTAAAAATTTCTTTAAAAATTTATTAAGGATCATGCAAAATAAACACTTTATGAAAGTGCAAGGTTACACTCAAACATCAAGGCATAATAAAATGAATCTTATTTTACAAACAAATTAGTCTTAGCTTGATTTTATTTAGTAGAATCAGAGTGAATGAAAACAGAATGATTGTATTTCAATTTGTTGTTTGTTTGTTGTTGTTTTTAAGTCAGAGTCTCACTCTGGCACCCAGATTGGAGTACAGTGGCATGATCACTACCACCACAGCTTCAGCCTGCTGGGCTCAGGGGATCCTTCCAACTCAGCCTTCCAAGTATATGGAACTACAGGCACACACCACCACACTAAGCTAATTTTTTGTAGAGATGAGGTCTCGCCAAGTTTCCCAGTTTGGTCTTGATCCCCTGGACTTAGGCATTCCTCTTTCCTTTGCCTCCTAAAGTGCTGGAAATACAGGCATGGGCCACTGTGCCCAGTTTGAGAATGATTATACTACATCTGTTGTTAAACTGTAGCCCTTTGCATTGTTTTTGACTTGTTACCATCTACTTGCAGACCGAACTGATTCCTAATTTCTTCCTGGTTCTTCCGATGGTTTTTCCTAAAATCCTGGAATTAGTCCTAGCTGAAGCTGGAAAATGTATGCGTGTGCTTGAGTACGCATTGTGTGCAGCACTTTTATGTAAATGAATATATAAATGAATTTATATATATATTGTCTTTGGTTATATTCAAGCCCTAGTAAGGGTTATAACATGCAGGTGGTGCTGATTTAAATCCTGGACAAATTCCCTTTGTATTAGTACCTCTTGAGTAATTACAGTATCTCCTGCTTGGCCCTTTTCTACTTTATGTTGGACATAAGATTCATAAGAATAAATAAATAAATAAATAAATAAATAAATAATAGCAATAATTCAGGGTTATCTAATGGAGTTTCCCAGAAATCAATGAAAAAAATCCAAAACTTGTGATATCACACACAGTTGTGTTCTCCTCAATCATCAGGCAGGGGCAACAAGTGGCAGGGTTAAAGCTAACCTACAACATATATGTAAATTACCTCAATAGACCAAGTCTAGGAATTAGTGGTGTTGAAAAGAGAGGTGAGCCAGGCTCAGTGGCTCAGTCTGTAATCCCCTGCCTTTGGGAGGCTGAGGTGAGTGGATTGCCTGAGCCCGCGGGTTCGAGACCCACCTGGACAGCGAGACCTCATCTCTACAATAAATCAAAAAATCAGCCGGGCGTGGTAGCTCATACCTGTAATTCCGGCTACTCGGAAGGCTGAGGCGGAAGGATCACCAGAGCCCAGCAGGCGAGGCTGCGGTGGCTGGGAGCGGCCCCTGCACTCCGGTCTGGGCGACAGAGTGAGACTCCAACTCAAATAATAAAATAAAATAAAATAAAAAAGAAAAGAAAACAGAGGTGAGCAAGAGCAAGGGAGAGTAAGTTTATTCAAACAAAAAGGCTCACCGCAGTGGCTACAGCAGCAGCGCCAGTGGTATGGGAGGCTGAAGCAGAAAGATTACATGAGGCCAGGAGTTTGAAACTACCTGGACAACACAGCAAAATCCCACCTCTACAAAAACATTATCTGGGTGTGGTGCTGTATATCTGCAGTTTCAGCTACTTTGGAGATGTGATAGACCTTTACAATGAAAACTAAAAACACTGTTCAATAAAATCAAAGATGACACAAACAAGTGGAAAAATATTCCACGCTCATGGATTGGAAGAATCAACATTGTACCTAAGGCAATCTACAGATTTAAAGCAATACCCATCAAGTTACCAGCAACATTCTTCTCAGACCTAGAAACAACAATACAGGAATTCATATGGAAACATAAACGACCAAGAATAGCCAATCAATCATCTGCAAAAAAAAATAATAATAAAGCCAAAGCAGGAGGTATCACACTCCCCTGACTTTAAACTTTATTATAAAGCTGCAATAAACAAAACAGCCTAGTATTGGTACAAGAACAGGCATATAGACCAAAGGAATAGAATTGAGATTTCAGAAGCAAAACATCAATTTCTCAACCAACTCATCTTCGACAAAGCCTCTACCACCTACCACTGGGGAGTTGAGAACCTATTCAGTAATTAGTCCTGGGAAAACTGGCTGACCACACACAGAAGATTGAAACAGGAACCCTACCTATCCCCATATACAAAAATTAACTCTAAATGGATCAGAGACCTAAATGTAAAACCTCAAAGTATAAGAACCTTATAAGATGCAGGAGACACCCTTATGGAAGTTGGAACTGGCAACCAATTCCTGAGCAAAACCTGAAATGCCCAGGCCATAAGAGATAAGATAGATAAATGGCACCTCATCAAACTAACAAGCTTCTGCAAAGCCCAAGAAACCATCAAGAGAGCAGTGAGACAGTCCACAGACTGGAAAAAAATATTTGCCGACTCCATGCTTGGCAAAGGCCTAACATCTAGGATCTACAAGGAACTCAAATGTGCTGGAAAAAAAAAAAAAAAACAGCCCCATTACAAAGCTGGCAAAAGATATGAATAGACAGTTTTCAAAAGAAGACATACAAGCAGCCAACACATACATGAAAAAATGCTCAGCCTCACTAGTCATCAAGGAGATGCAAATTTAAACTACACTGAGATACCATCTAACTCCAGTGAGAATGGCCATCATTAATAACTCAAAAAATAACAGATACTGGAGAGGATGTGGCAAAAGGGGAACACTTTTATACTGTTGGTGGGAGTGAAACTAGTACAGCCTCTGTGGAAATCAGTGTGGTGATTCCTAAAATTTCTAAAAATTGATCTTCCATATGACCCCACAAATCCCTCTACTGGGAAGATACCTGAAAGAACTAAACTCACTCTGTAAAAAAGATACCTGCACATGTATCTTTATGGCAGCCTTGTTCACAATAGCAAGAACATGGAAGAAACTGTGCTGCCCATCAAAAGAGGACTGGATAAAAAAATGCAGTACATGTACACGACAGAATATTACGCAGCCACAAAGAACAAAATAATGAACTTTGCAGCAACCTGGATGGAATTAGAGTCTATAATACTGAGTGATCTTTCACAGAAACACAGAACTGAGTATCATATGTTCTCATACACAAGTGGACCATGAATGAATACTGTAATACCATAAGAAAAGGATTTACAATAGTGGGAAACTGTGGGGAGGAGGGAGGGTGGGGAGGTGGGGGTGACAGTAGTCGAAATCTGCCTGAGGGGGGCAGACCTCAACAACAAGTGTAGCTGCATGATGAATATTTGTGTACCCAACCCTGAATTGTACCCCACAATTTTAACATAAAAAATCAAAAGTTAAAAAAAGAATAATATACCCACAAAATTATTCTTCATACATGAAATAGAAATAAAGACTTTCCAAGAGAAACAAATATGAGGGATTTTGTCAATACTAAACTGGCCTAACAAGAAATGCTAAGAAGAGATCTTTAATTCTTTAATATGAAATATGTATACACACATACACACACACACACACACACACACACACACACACACACTACACATATATATTAATCTGCAAAAAGAAAACATTTCAAGGTATAGAACCCTCTAGTAAAAATAAGTACATAGAAGAATACAGAAGACTCTAACACTGTCATTCCATCGCATATACCGTTGTTATTTTCTGTTGGAAGATTAAAAGGCAACCTATCAAAAATAACCTATCAAAAATAACTATAACAAGGTTGGGCACAGTGACTCATACCTTTAAACCCAGGACTTTGGGAGGTCAAGACAAGAGAGTTGCCTGAGCCCAAGAGCTGGAGACCAGCCTGGGAAACATGGTGAGACCTTTTTTTTTTTTTAATAAAAAGTTAAAAAAAAAATTACCTGAGCATAGCTGTATGCACTTGTAGTCCCAACAACTTGGGAGACTGAGAATTGCCTGAGCCCAGGAGGCCCAGGCTGTGGTGAGCCATTATGTTGTTACTGCACTCCAACCTGGGTGACACAGTGAGACTTCAGTTCAAAAAACAAAACAAAGCACTACAACATTTTAAGAGCTAAACAATACAAAAATATATAAATAGGGAGGTGCCAGAGACCAGCTCCAGGAGAGAGTCAGGGCCTGAATGGGGAGAATCAGGAATGGTGAAGAAGAACGACAGGAGTCACCTTCGTGGGTAGAGTTCAAGACTGTCAATTTTTATTCAATTCTTACATGCTTATATAGCTTTTTTACTGATCCCTGTACCCACAAAAATGATGGCACTGTTCCTTGGAGATTTTTTTTTAGACTCAGAATGCTTCCCACAGTGGGACTTTTCCAGGCAACCATCAGCCTCATTCATTTCTAGGTCTCTTTAGCAAGTAAGATCAAAATCTGAGACTAAAATGTTAAAAAGTTGATTTGAGTTTAAAGAGTTTATTACACAGTCACTTGTGTCAGACCCTGACAAAATGAAGGAAAAGAAGGCCATGGAGGTAGAGTTCTCTAACACACATGCCTGATAGCGAGAACTATCACCAAAGACTGCAAAAGACATACCTTTGCTCAAAAACCACCATAACTTTACACAAAAAATACTCCTATGGGGACATCTGCACAACAAATGCCCATGTAACCTGGACTGATGATATTCTTTCTTTTGATACTTGCAGCCAAGGATAATATTCTAAAATGCATGATCCTTATGGAATCCTCTTTTTCTCTAAAAAATCATGTTTTCTTTTTCCCTTCCTGAATATGCCCACCTGACTTCCATTTCCTTCCTTCCTTCCTTCCTTCCTTCCTTCCTTCCTTCCTTCCTTCCTTCCTTCCTTCCTTCCTTCCTTCCTTCCTTCCTTCCTTCCTTCCTGAATCGGAGCCTCACTCTGCCATCCAGACTGGAGTGCAATGGCATGCCCAGGGCCACTGCAGCCTCAACCTGCCAGACTCTGTTGATCCTTCTGCCTCAGCCTTGCAAGTAACAGGGACTACAGGCAAGTGCCACTATGCCCAGCTAATTTTTTTGATTTATTGTAGAAATGAGGTCTCGCCAAGTTGCACAGACTGGTCTCAAACCCGTGGGTTCAGGAAATTCTCTCACCTCAGCCTCCCAAGGTGCTGGGATTATAGGTGTGAGCCACTGCACCTGGCCTAATATCATTTTCTTATAGAGTATCACCTGTGTGTGAAAGCACATTCCTGTAGTTCCAGCTATTCAGAAGCCTGAGGCAGGAAGAATGCTTGAGCCCAGGAGTTCGAAGTTGCAGTGAACTATGATAGTGACTTCAACACACAAACCAAAAACAAAACAACAAACAAACAAAAAACTCCGTGTTTACATCAAGTAATTTATCAGAAATGTAGTAATTAATCCAAATACTTTTTACCTTTCTGTGACTTAAAATATTTGGTATAAACTAATTTTAAAATTGTTGCCTAAAAAAAAAGAAATATCGTCTTCTTAACTGTCAGCTTTCATTATTTTCCTAGGGTTACTGCCCGGTAGCATTATGTTTGTCTCTAGCCGGTCCATAAGACTTTAAATTCAACCTTGAAAACCAAATGATCTTTGTTTGTATAATTCTTTGATGAACAAGACTAGTTAATATTGTTAATTTAGAGAAAATCGCTGAATTTTCTGAGTAATCAGCAAACCATCCATATTTTTAACTTTAAGGTTCTTACTTGAGTGAATGCCAGATAGTCACATGCTATAGAAATGGTTAATAGAAAAGATAACTTGAAATAATGACTGGCCCAATGTGGTGGCTCATGCCTGTCATCCCAGCACTTTGGGGGGTGGAGATGAGAGAATTGCCTGAGCCCAGGGTGTTCAAGGCCAACCTGGACAATTTGACAAGACCTCATTTCTACAATTAAAAATAAAAATTTAGCAGAGTGTGGTGGCATGAGCCTGTAGTTCCAGCTGCTTGGAAAGCTGAGGTGGAAGGATTGCCTGAGCTCAGAATGCGGAGGCTACGGTGGCTATGAGTGTGCCATGCCGCTCAGGCTGTGGGCATGACCTGCCCATGGTCTCGGGCAATCTTCTTGCCACGGCCTCCCAATTTATTGGGCTTTCAGGCATGAGTCACCAAGCCTGGCTTAATATCAGTTTTATAGTCTCATCTTTTTTGAGTTCAAACCAAATTAAAGGTTTTTTGTGTGTACATTTTTTTATTTTTTGAGTTAGAGTCTCACTGTCACCCAGGTTGGAGTGCAGCGGCATGCTCACAACAACCGCAGCCTCGATCAGCTGGGTTCAGGCAATCCTTCCATTTCAGCCTTCCAAGTAGCTGGAACTACAGACCTGTGCCACCATGCCAAGCTAACTTTTTGATTTATTGTAGAGTGAAGTCTTGCCATGTTGCCCAGCATAGTCTGGAACTCATGGGTTTAAGCAAACCTCTCTTCTCTTCCTCCCAAAGTGCTGGGATTACAGACTTCAGTCACCATGCTCAGCTTCACATTTTCAAAAGTCCTAAATTTTCTCTAAAATTAAAAAAGACAATTTATCTTTAATATTTATGTAAATCACAATGAAAATATTTGTAAATAGCATTTACATAAAACAGATTGTTCAAGGTTTATAACACTAGATTTTACCATATTGTCTGACCTACCAGCAGATGGCCTATAATATCTACGGGGGAGAAATGTTTGTCTTATGAAACCAGGAGATAAATCCAGTCCCACATGACTCACTCCACCCAGACTGCTAGCACTCTTCTTTTGGGGTGAATGATGATTAAACAGTGGCACCATGTAAACATTGAGTCCCACTGTGTGCCCCGTGTCCCTGCATGCACTCCTGTCTTTTGTGGGAAATATAGAGTAAGTTGAAGGATGAAGAATGCTGAAGGATTCTTCTAAAAAGAAAAAGAAGATGGTCAGGCATGGTGCCTTATACCCATAATCCCAGCACTTTGTGAGGCCAAGGTGAGAGGATTGCCTGAGCCCACGGGTTCAAGACCAGCTTGGGCAACTTGGCAAGATGTCATCTTGATAATAAATTTAAAAATAGGCCAGGAGTGGTGGCTCAGCCTGTAATCCCAGCACTTTGGGAGGCTGAATTGAGAGGATTACCTGACCCCGGGGGTTCAAGACCAACCTAGACAATTTGGTGAGACCTCGTCTCTACAATAAATAACAAAAACTAGCTGGGCATGGTGGTGTGTGTCTATAGTTTCAGCTACTTGAAGGCTGAGGTGGAAAGATCACCTAAACCCAGCAGCTCAAGACTATGGTTGCTGTGAGCATGCTATTGCACTCCAACCTGGGTGACAAGAGTGAAATTATAACTCGAAAATAAAAAATTTAGCTGGGTGTGGTGGTACTTGCCTGTTCCAGCCACTTGGAAGGCTGGGAGAGAAGAATCTCCTGAACTCAGGTGGTCAAAACTGCAGTGGGGGTGAGAATGCCACTGCACTCTTGTCTTGGTGACAGTGAAACTCTGACTCCAAAAATAAAATGCTCACAGTCAAAATGCATTTAACTTGGTTTGAACTCAAAGAAAATGATAACTTAAAACTGATATTACACTGGACACAGTGGCTCATGTCTGAAATCCCAGTACTTTGGGAGGCCAAGATGAGAGGATTGTTATAGCCCAGAAGTTCAACAACAGCCTGAGAAACGTGACAAGACATTATCTCCCCCACAGGAAAGGTCAGTGTCTAAAAGGTGTCAGCTTTTAAGGTGTGAGATATAAATATTGAAAATGAATTATATGCCTATGATTTTTGTATTTTACTCAAAGAAAATCTGGATTTCTATATTGGTCATAACTACTTTTATTCAAAAAGAGCTGCTACTCATCATAAGGACCCTCATGGGTTGATGAGACTGATAGGCTCCTGCAAATATAGCGTGGAGGTCATCTCCCAGAGCAGTGAGCAATGCCTTGAACAGTAAAGGTCTTCCCAGCACAGACAATCGTCAGAAACTGAGTATTCTTGATCCTTCTACTATGTGTGAAGGGTCTCAGAGTATGGTTACCAGTGAGGGTACCTAGAATGACCCTGGGAAGAAGGGACTTTCCTCTAGTGGCCCATGCTCTCTATACTCTCTTCCCACCTGCAAAGTTCCAGGCAATGTGTATATTAACCCACTAAGTGGCTACAGAAATAAGCAAGAAGGTAATGGATACTCAGAACGTAGTGAAGAATAGGATAGAATTGCCAGTTTGCACAAGTTTCCCTTTATCTCTGATCATTTCTTTACATCCATTTCTGCAGGGGGAACTTCCTACATGAGCTACTCAAGTCTGAATTTCACTCTAGAAAATCAGATTCCTTTTGCTGACTTTGTAGGACCCATGGTCAAAGGTCTCAGCAATTCTCCACATCATCATTTCCCCTCCACTCCTGGTCCTTGCTGCATCATCTTCCCTTTTTCCATTTACACTGAGCAGGTTCCTGAAATGATGGGTTCCATGGTCCCTTTAAGTTGCAGCAACGTCCTAGGGACCAGTGTCCCCATAACCCAGATGACAGCTGTGGTTTGTTGATCCAACTGGGAGGCACATCCCAGCAACATGGATTGAGGGCATGCAGGTTACACCCACATGCCATTTGGGAACAGAGAAGGCAGGGTAACCCATAAAACATGATCTTCTTAGATTTCTTTCTGCCTCTCAGAGTCATAATTACCTCAACCACAAGCTGGGCAAGGAAATCTCAGTTGACATGACCTTGACTGTCATAACTCTCAGGAGGGGCAGGATACAGCTCTATGCTTAACTGGTCCATTCCAATCGTTTGGCACAGCAAGGTCTTCAGGGAAGCCAAGGACATATCATTTTCTTCCAAAGCCAGAAGGTCCCGAGATTGGAGCAGTGGCACAGCGCAGGCGGGGTGGGGCTGAGTTCAGCATCTGTGATCCCACAGCACTCTAACAGCAGGGTCTTAAGGGTGAGAGAAAACTTCTCTAGCAACACTTGGATGGCATCAGCACCAGCTACCACACAGATCCAGGTCCCGCAGTGATCCAGCTCCTTTAGCTTTGTGATATAGGGCCCCAGGAAAGATGCTTCCAGTCCCAGTCCTTTAGCTTTACTTCAGTGAGGGCCAAGGCCTGCAAAGGGGTCTTGAGGCTCCTGGGGGGAGAATAAGCAGTTAGTTCTGGAGAATGGCACTAGTTAGAGGACGTTGGTGGGGAATAAACTCAATGGATTGTTTCATGTTCTCATGTGATGGTCAGCACCCTGGGTGCTGTGTGATAAGAGTCTGTGCACAAAAAAGAGTCCCATGGTGAGCAGAGGCCTTGCTCCATCCATCATGAAACTGGGTGAGGTCTGGAGTCTCAAGCTCCCTTTCCTCATCCGTCAGGAATAAAACCATACCTCTGGGCCACAGAAGCCCAGAGTGGGAGACATGCACGAAGGACAAATTCAGGCAGGATCTAGGAACATCCACTGGGGTTCCAGTCTGCAAGAGTTCCCTGACATGCCTGAAGCATCAGCAAACCATCCATCACTTCTACCACTCTTCATTCCTGCTCCCTCACCTTCTAGTCCAGAATCACCCATTGCCCACCTAGTAATTACCTTCCCTCAAGCTGCAGACCCACCATTACAGACAGGCCATTCATGTTCACTAAGTTCCTGAGGACAGAGCTTCTATTTGAAATGTGCAGGTTTTATGGGCTTTCCCTTCTTCAATGTCCCCATCCATGATCTTCATCCCACTAGCTTAGACACTAATTCCGGAGGGACTCAAATCCCCCATTAACTAGTTCTGAATCCCTCAGTAAGAAGCTCCCCAGCATGGTGCCCCTTTTAGAGTATCTAACCCAGTTTATTCCACTGCCTTTTTGGGGGGGTGATCATGTGATAGCCACCAAAGGACAATACTTTGACACTCTAGAGTCTTCTTCCCAGAGACATCACCAGTGGCTGCGCACGGCAGATGCCCTTTAGTGTTTATTCTGATAAAGGCTCTGCCCTGGTCTATAGAGACAGCTCCCCTTCTTTCCTCAACCAAGCAGTGGGTCAAGGTTATCTGTGAGAAAGGTGATCTAGTGCAGATAAAGCTCCTGGAGGCAATCCAGCTGGAGGAACTGAGAGGCAATTTGGGTCCTAAAGACTCCTCTCTTTCTGGGTCTTAATCATAAGGGTCACTGATTTGTCAGGAATAGAGTTTGCAAAGACTACTCATCCGGCCCACGTAATGGGCAAGATTTCCCAGCTCCAAAAACTCCCAAGTGCCACACATTTTCACCTCCTGAATAGTGTCCAGGTCCACAGTTTCCAATATCTCCCTGAGAATGAGGATGGGAAACTCAGAAATCTTCAGCATAGGTATAAACCTTTTCTCCACTTGATCAATCGAATAAAGTAGGTCAAGGAAGACAGCTAGAAAGGAGTCCCAGGTGCAAAGATCTATCATCACCTTAAAGGGTTGCTACCTTTCCATCCTCAGACAGTCCTCCACTGTTCAGCTCCTGCTCCTTGGCTTTGGGGAAGAGCCCATGCTGTAGACCATATCTTCCAGAAGTTGTCATCAACATCCTGTAAATCCAGCACTTGAATTATGGAAATCCTGTGGGGAAAACAGTGGAGAGGCTCATGATTTAGGTAAGGATGCACCTCCCATTTGAATTTTTTTTAATTGGTGTCTTGCTCTGTCACCCAGGCTGGAGCCCAGACTCAACCTGCAGGGGCTCAGGCAATCCTTCCACCTCAGTCTTTCAAGTAGCTTGAACTACAGATGCACACCACCGCACCTGGCTAATTTTTTTTAATTTATTGTAGAGATGAGGTTTCACCAAGTTGCCTAGGCTGATCTTGAAGTCTTGGGTTCAAGCAGTCCTCTCACTTCTGCCTCCCAAAGTGCTGGGATTACAGGCTTGAGCCACAGCGTCCAGCCTCCTACCCGAGTTTTGAGTCCTTATCCGAACACCAGCTGCTCCCATCCTCCCCTCTGCTCCTTCTCTGACCTCCATCCCCTTTCCCAGTCTCCACTTCCAGTACCATTACCGTCCACTAGGAGGAGGTGGGTTCCTGTTCCCTTAGTGGTCCCCCAAGATAGTAAGGCCTATGCTTCCCAGGGCTCTTTTCCAGAGATAGTTCAGCAATGACCAAGGTGTCTATAAGCTTCCTTACTGGAACCTCTAGAAATATTGTGCCCACCATCAGCCCTCCAATCTCTTTGGCACAACTGACCCTTCCCTGGACTCCTGGGCTCTCCCTACCAGGTCACCTGGGTCACCTCACCTGGGGCGAAACTTCTGGGCAAGCAACTCATCAAGTGCATCCAGCACAGATAGTAAGATCTCCAGTTCAGAAATCCTCATTAGGGCCAGCAGAGGGAGGTGGGGGAAGGGCCAGGCCTGCACCATCACCTTCAGGGTCTGCCTTTGTCTCCAGGTGAAGACCTTCATGAACAGTTGGCAGAAGAGCTCCTCTGGCAGCTCCTCCACAGTAGGGAGTATCAAGGTCCCGTCCCTCAGCAGCCTCCCTGCTGCCAGTTCTATGAGTCTAGGTGGAATTGCCATGCTCCTATGGAGAGATCTCTAAGGAAAAACTCCAGAGGACAAATCCAGAGAAAAGGCATTCTTCTCAAGCAATCTTCCGCAAACTTGTCTTCTTCTAGAACCAATGTCACTGCTCTGGCAAAGGGGAAAAATCCTCAGTTTTCTCCAATTTCACTTTGTACTAAGTGGCTGTTAGGCTACAGTTCTGCCCCTGCTGGCACCAGGACCAGAAAGGGGAAAGATGACCGCTCCCCAGTTAGTCTTCATCCATTGCTGCATTCCCATCCAGCACCACTGGGAAGTGTTACTGAGGATCCCGAAAGCTAAGCTCCATACTTTTTCTGAGCTGGAGTCTCACTGTTGCCCAGGCTGGAGTGTAGCGGCTTATTCATGAACACTACAGCCTCAACTTCCTGGGCCCACATGATCCTTCTACCTCAACTTTCCCAGAAGCTGGAACCACAGACATGCATCACCAAGCCTAGCTAGTTTTTTGGTTTATTGTAGAGACATGGTCTTGCCAAGTTCCCCAGGCTAGTCTCGAACACCTTAGCTCAGGCAATCCTCTCACCTCCACCTCACAAAGTGCTGGGATTACAGGCTTGAGCCATTGAGCCCAGCCCAGATCATCTCTACCCTTTAAGGATGCCATTCGTCTCATTTAAGGTCATAACTCATGGCAATGGAGTGTCAAGATTCCCCACACAGCCTATATTTTCAGTTTTCATAATTAACCTTTTTGGGGAAGACAGACAGCACTGCATCAAATAGGATGAGATAGAATTCAGAGTCTGTGATCCCACAGCACTCTAACAGCAGGGTCTGAAGGGAGGAAGATACCTTCTCTAGCAACACTTGGAAGGGTTCAGCGCCCAGCTACCACACAAATCCAGGTCCCATAGAGATTCAGCTCCTTCAGCTTACTGATGTGTGGGCACTGGGTTAGATGCTTCCAGTCCTGGATCACAGGATGACCACGGTGATGACCACAGCCTGCAAAAGGGTCTTGAGGCTCCTGTGGAGAGAGCAAGCAGTTAGTTCTGGAGAATGGCACTAGTTAGAGGATGTTGGTGGGGAATAAACTCAAAGGAGGAGACTGTTTTACATTCTCATCTGATGGTCAACATCCTGGGGCCTGCGTGATAAGAGTCTGTGCATGCAAAACAGTCCCATGGTGAGTGGAGGCCTTTCCTCATCCCTCAAGAAACTGAGTCAGGTCCAGAGTCTGAAGCTCCCTTTCCTCATCTGTAAGGCAGAAAGCCACACCTCTGAGCCACAGAAGCCCAGAGTGGGAGACATGTGTGAAGGACATGCTCAGGCAGGATCTAGGAACATCAGCTGGGGTTCCAGCCTGCAAGGGCTCCCTGACATGCCTGAAGCATCAGCAAACCATGCATCACTTCTACCACTCTTCATTCCTGCTCCCTCACCCTCTAGTCCTGAATCACCCATTCCCACCTATTAATTATGAGGTTCAGACACAATGCTACAGATGGGGAACTAGAAACAGGCTCATTCATGTTTGCTAGGCTACTGAGGACACAGCTTCTATATGAAACATGCAGATGTGATGGGCTTTCCCTTCTTCAATTCCTTCTTCTATGACATTTCATTTCATTAGCTTAAACATACTTCTTGCAAAAGGACTAGAAACCACTCACTGACTGATCTGAATCCCTCAGTAAGAAGCTCCCCAGCATGGTGCCCCTTTCTCTAGCATCTACCCCAGTTTATTCCACTGCCTTTTGGGGGTGATCCTATGAAACCCACTTCAGGAGAGAGCAATGACCAGGACAATCCAATGACATTCTAGGATCTTCTTCCCTGTGACATTGCCTGAGCTGGCCCACAGCAGTGGCTACTGTAACAAAGAAAGGCTTTGCCCTGGTCTAAAGTGATAGCTCCCCATCCTTCCTCACCTGAGAAGATGATCAAGGTGATCTGCGAGAGAGATGGCCTCATGCAGATAAAGCTCCTGGAGGCAGTGCAACTGGAGGAACGGAGAGGTGATCTGGGTCATAAAGAATGCCTCTCTCTGGCTCATAACCAGTAAGGGTTGCTGATGAGCTGGAAATGGAGTTTGTGAAGATGACTCACCTGGCGCATGTAATAGGCAAGATTTCCCAGCTCAAAATACTTGCTAAAGTCACCGATCATTTCCACTTCTGGGATACAGTCCAGGTCCACGGTTTCCAACGCCTCTCTGAGAATGAAGATGGGAAACCCAGAAGTCTTCAAGTTTCTACAGCATGGGTGTACTGGTCCTCTTCTCTGCTTGACCTATTGGAGAAGGTAAGTAAAGCAGACATGCCTCATAGTGCCCCAGTAGCAAATATCCATCACCACCTTCAAGGACTGTTGCCTTCTTGTTGACAGTCCTCCACTGTTTTCCTTTTGCTTCAAGATTTTGGGAATAGGCGAAAAGAACATATCTTCCAGAAGTTGTCATCAACATTTCATAAATCCACACCTCATGTTTGCATCTCCTCTGGGGAAATCAGTGGAGAGACTCATGATTTCGGCAAGGATGCATCTTCCACCTGGGCTTTGACTCCACATCCCAAATGCCAGCTGCTGCGCTCTTCCTCTCTGCTCCTTCTCTGACTGTTCTCCAGCACCTTTCCCTGTGGACCATGCCCAGTCCCCACTTCCAGTACCATTACAGTCCACTGGGAGGAGGCAGGTTCCTGTTCCCTCCGGGTCACCCCATGGTAAAAAAAAATGTCCTATCTTCCTGGAGCTCTTTGTCACAGACAGATCAGCAATGACCAAGGTGTCTGTGAGCTTCCTTACTGCAACCTCCAGAAATATTTGTTCACCATCCATGCTCTCTCCCCACTGTCCCTGGAACAGCTGACTCTTTCACTGGACTTCTGGACCCTCCATACAAGGCCATTCTGGGTTACCTCACCTGGGGCCACCCTTCTGGGCAAGCAGCTCATCAAGCCCAATCAGCGCAGGTTGTAAGATCTCCAGCTGAGGGATCTTCATCAGGGACCTCAGAAGGAGGCAGGTAAAGGGTCAGGCCTGCACCATTCCCTTCAAGGTCTGTCTTCAGCTCCTGTCAAAGGCCTCCGTGAACAGTGGGGGAAGAGCTCCATGGGCAGCCCCTCCAGAGCAGGGATTGTCAAGACCTCATACTTCAGTAGCGGATTTCCCATCAGTTCCATGAGTCTAGGTGGAATCGCCATGCTCCTATGGAGAGATCTGTACGGAAATACTCCAGAGGATACATCCACAGAAAAGGCGTTCTTCTCAGGCAATCTCCTGCGACCTTGTCTTCCCCTGGGGCCAAAAATCACTGCTCTGGCAAAGGCAAAATTCTCTGCTTTCTCCAATTTTACTCTGTACTAAGTGGCCACAAAGCTATAGTTCTGCACCAGGAAAAGTATCTTTCAAGACCAGAGAGATGAAAGATGACCGCTAGTCAATTAGTCTTCATCCATTGCTGCACTAACTTCCAAAACCACTGACGTGTTCCTGTGCATTCTGAGAGCTAAGCACTGTGCTTTGAGGACACCATACAGGTCTTTTAAGGCCATAAAACAATGGGAATAGGAGTGTCATGTGACCCCACACAGCCTACATCTTCACATCTCATAATTAACCTGGTTGGAAAACACTAAAAGTATTCCATCAAATAAATGTCATTTTTTAAAATTTAAAAAATAGTCATGGGCCTGGTCTTGATGACTCACACTGTAATACCAACAATTTGTGAGGATGATACAGGCAGATTGCTTAAGCCCAGGAGTTTGAGACCGCAACCTAGCAACCTCATCTCTGCAAAAACATAAAGATGGGTGTGTAAACCCATAATCCCAACTACTCATAGACTGGAAGTGGAAGGATCCTGAGCACAGGAGTTAAGGGTATGGTGAACCACGATCTTTCCAGTTTATACAAAGCCAGGGTGACAGAGTGAGACTCCAACTAAAATAAATGTCCTTGCCTCAAAACAAACAAACTTTTTTTTTTTTTTTTTTTTTTTGAGTTGGATTCTCACTCTGTCACCCAGACTGGAGTGCAGTGGATACTCCCAGCCACCGCAGCCTTGACCTGCTGGGCTCTGGCGATCCTTCCGCCTCAGCCTTCCAAGTAGCTGGAACTACAGGCATGCGCTACCAAGCCCAGCTAATTTTTTGATTTATTGTAGAGATGAGTTCACACCAAGTTGCCCAGGCAGGTCTTGAACCCACAGGTTTAGGCAATCCACTCACCTCAGCCTCCCAAAGCACAGGATTACAGGCTGAACAAACTTATTTTATAATCATGGGGGCCAGTCACTGTGACTCATGCCTATAATCCCAGCATTCTGAGAGGTGAACACTGGAAAATTGCTTTAGCCCAGGTGTCTGTGGCCAGACTGGGCAACATAGCAAAGACTTGCTTGTACAAAAAATAAATAAATTAGCTAGTCATGGTGGCACATATCTCTAGTCACAGCTACTCAGGACCCTGTGGTGAAGGGATCATCCAAATCCTGGAGGCTAAAGCTATAGTGAGCTGCAATTATAGCATTGCACTCTGACCTAGATGACAGATGACAGAGTGAGATTGCTACGAAAATATTTAAGTCAGGAGTAATTGTTGTATATGTGACAGGATTAAAGAGCATTTGAAGGTTACAGATGGAAAAGTAACTCTGATGTAGACTCCAATGAACATATACACATATTAAAATTACCCCTTGGAAGGTGAGGTGCATGGCTTACACCTGTAATGTGAGCACTTTGGAAAGTTGAGAAAGGAGGAATGCTTGAATGTAGGAGTTCAAGACTAGTCTAGGCAACACAGTGAAACCTCTAAAAATTGGCTTGGTATGATGGTGCTGACCTGTAGTCTCAGCTACTCCAAGGGCAGTGGAGGGAGGACTGCCTGCACCCAGGAGGTCAATGCTGTGCTGAGCAGTGATTATGCCACCACACTGTAGCCTGGGTGACAGAGTGAGATCCTGATGCAAAAGAAAATATTAACCCCTTGAGAGTCTCCAGAAAAAAAATGGATCGTGTGTTCAGAACAAAAGCTCCATTCTAAAAAAGAGTGTACAATAAATTTTGGTTTTCATAAATAAGAAAGTTTAACTTGAACACAAGACCACACACACAAAAAAGAATATATATATATATATATATATATATATATTTTTTTTTTTTTTAGTTGGAGTCTCACTCTGTCGCCCAGACTGGAGTGCAGTGGCTGCTCCCGGCCACCGCAGCCTCGACCTGCTGGGCTCCGGCGATCCTTCCTTCCATCTCAGCCTTCCAAGTAGCTGGAACTACAGGTGCGCGCTACCACGCCCAACTAATTTTTGATTGATTGTAGAGATGAGGTCTCACCAAGTTTCCCAGGGGGTCTCGAACCCGCGCGCTCAGGCAACCCACTCACCTCAGCCTCCCAAAGTGCTGGGATTACAGGCTGAGCCACTGAGCCCGGCCACAAAATATATTAACTATAGTCTGAGGGTGCACAGATTCATATTTAAAATGTCATGATATAAGACTTTGTCAGGTAATTTTTTTTTGAGTTGGAGTCTCACTCTGTGGCCCAGGATGGAGAGCAGAGGCATATTCATGGCCACTGCAGCCTCACCCTGCTGGACTCAGGTGACCCTTCCAACTCAGACTTCCAAGAGGTTGGAACTACAGGCATGCCCCATCATGCCTGGCTAATTTTTTCTTGATTGATTGTAGAGATGAAGTCTCAACAAGTTGCCCAGGCTGGTCTGGAACCTGTAGGCTGAGGTAATCCCCTCAACTCGGTCTTCCAAAGTACTGCTATTATAGATGGGAGCTACTAAACTTAATCAGGTAATTTTTATACTCATTGAGCACTTTGGAATGACATATACCAAAGCCCATATAAAATTTTTGAAATGAATATAAACCGGCATTTAGAGGCAAAAACAAGTCTACATCCATTTCTTTTACAAAATAGAAAACAATTCTCTGTGCTATCTTGCCTGGAGGTCACCAACCATGATCGGCTTTAGTACATCAAATGGGAGTGTCCTTACTGAGACCAGTCACATACCATATCTGGGCTCAGGGTGCAGGATGCAGGGTGCAAGGACCTTAGGGAGAACCACACAGTTGCTCCAGAGTTCAGAACTTTGAGTCTCTCCGGTATGTCTCAGAAGCCTTTATTCATCTTTCTAATCATACCTTCCTTATCAGCTACCAGCTTCCAATCAGAAACTGACATCTGATTAGATTACTGAAAGTCCACCCAGTTATTTCTGATCGCATTGTGGTTCTCTCCAGATTATAGGTGGAGTCAGACATCCTATCATGAAACTGATAGAATTAGAGATGTGGAGAATGTCCACCAGCATTGATGGAATGCAATATGTGACCTTCATAGTCATGAGAGTGACACAGGGAAGATTTTAACCTGTTACTGACATGACAGACTTATAACAAACCTGCAGTGATGGTTGTTTTTAAGATCACTGACCACATCAATATTATGAAAATATTTCTTTAGTAAAATGGCTTTATAAACAGTAGTTTCATCCCTGCGATAACAGAATAAAACATCTACATGTCTGTCAGGTGTGGTGGCTCATGCCTGCAATCCCAGCACTTTGGGAAGCTGAGGCAAGAGGACTTCCTGAGCCCATGGGTTCAAGACCAGCTTGGGCAACACGGCAAGACCTCAACTCTACCATAAATAATGGAAAAAAAGAAAATTGGCCTGGCATGGGAGTGCACACTTGTAGTTCTAGCTACTTGGAAGGCTGAGGTGGAAGGATCACCTGAGCCCAGTAGATCGAGGTTGCTGTGGCACAAGCACATCACTGCACGCTAGCCTTGGCAACAGAGCGAGACTCACAATCCAAAAAAGAAAAAAAAAAAAAAACTCTACATGTATCACATGGTCATGTGGGTTTTATGGTATATAACATAGCAGATCATATGCTCATTTAGGTGGAAAGAAGGGACCCATGGGGCGTTATTGGTCTCAAGGGTTAGGTTGAGGCTTCTCTGGGGTAATCAGGTCAAAGTTACTAAGAGAAGTAAGGTTTGGGAGCTGGGCAGGGTTAGGCTCGTCTAATGGGATGATGAGAGTGAATCAAGATATTGTAAATATGTTGGGTTTTTTTGTGAGGGTGGAGGGTGAATCTGTCTTACACGACACCGATGCCACCTTTGTTTTTCATCCTGGTGGCAAAAGATAATTCTTTTGAAACAACTTCTACAATTTTCTTCATTTTCCGCCAAATCTCTTGTCTCTCCCTACTTTTACACAGACTCCAATTTTTTGAGCACTTGGTAGTTATCATTTTTTGGGAGACACTTTTCTCTATATTATGTAGACCATGTGTATTGATGACATGCAAGATGAATAACACAGTGTCATTGTCAGAAAGGGTCAAAGGAATCCCATTCCCCAACAGTTGGGGATGACGTGGATGTCATGGTTCTTCTTTGTCATACCTGCAACTGCGCATTACCAGTGTCTCAGTCAATGGAAGAAGGGCAGAGACTTCTTCATTGTCTTTGGGAAGCTGCCTACTGTGTGAAGACATCTGCTAGGGATGACTTTCCTTGGATATCCTCAAGTTGAAGTTACTTGGTATGACCTCAACGAAGGATGTTCAAAGACAATTTTCCTCTGGTATCATTTCCAAAAGACCCAATTTCCATCATCATGAAAGTCTGATCACCACCAGTAGGCAGTTCATGGAAAGCTCCTTCAGCTGGTGGGAAACTTTTTTGAAACAATGCATCAAGTATGGAGGCACATAGCTAGTGAGCAATGGGCATGCTGTCTGATGTGCATAGAAGTCAATACTATCCCACATTTTTTTGAGAGAAGAAAAAAGCTTTCTTGTGAATCAACTGGCAAGTAGATAGAGGCATCTTTTACATCTGTATCCCAGATGTGAGGGTGGGTCGAGTTTTATCCCTTTCTAACTTGTCACAGGTGATGCCACTGCAGCCAATCTGTCACACTGGCGGTGTTAACAATGAAGAAGTTCAAGCTTTTGTTCCACTGTACTTGCTTCAGCAATTTGGGCTTTGAGTCTACCTGTAACAACTTAAGCAATGAGAATCAGTTTGAGCCTGTCTCATGATTACAATATCACAGCTACAAAGTATAGCAGATGCCTGGGGTCTATGATCAAAGACAGAGGTCTTCCAGTACATTATGAGGGACCATTTTGTGTTTTCCCATATGTATTGATCTAATTGCTATTTAGACCATTGGTAAACATTTGGCTAAAGTAATCCTGTCTTCTCTGTTAGTTTAGCTAATTTCCTTTCAAATAACCAATTGTTTATTCAACTTTTGTGGAAGATTGAGAATATGATTGAGATTCAACTTTTGTGGAAGATGGTGGTGCCACTGGATTAGTAAGATCTTCTTTAGCTGTTTGATAGCCTGTCCAGTAAAGAGGCACTGGCGCACTCACCGCCACTGCAGCCTCAACTGCTGGGATCAAGTGATTTTTCCACCTCAGCCTTCCAAGTAGCTGGAACTACAGGCACATGCCACCACACCTGATTAATTTTTTGGTTTATTGTAGAAAAGAGGTCTTGCCAAGTTTCCAGACTGGTCTTGAACCTGTGAGCTCAGGCAATCCTCTCATCTTGGCCTTGCAAAGTGCTAGGATTAAGAAATGAGCCACCATCCGGGCTCGGTGGCTCAGCCTGTAATCCCGCGCCTTTGGGAGGCTGAGGTGAGTGGATTGCCTGAGCCCGCAGGTTCGAGACCCGCCTGGGCAGGCGAGACCTCATCTCTACAATAAATCAAAAAATTAGCTGGGCGCAGTAGTGCATGCCTGTAATTCTGGCTACTCGGAAGGCTGAGGCAGAAGGATCGCCGGAGCCCAGCAGGTCGAGGCTGCGGTGGCCAGGAGCAGCCACTGCACTCCAGTCTGGGCGACAGAGTGAGAGTCCAACTCAAGAAAAAAATTAAAAAATAAATAAATAAATAAAATAAAATAAAAAAGAAATGAGCCACCATGCCCAACCTACACCTTTGTATTCTTTTCTTTTTTGTTTACACGCATATTAGGATATGGTATGTCAATTGTTGATTATAATATATTATTACTATAAATAATGCATGTCAAAAACACTATGTAGGGTATATACACACATGAAATACATCTATGGTTGGGAAAAAAGTAATATTAATATTAAGGCACATATGTCCACAACCCGCCTTACGGCTATCCTGTCTCTCTGCCCCCTTCTTTCTTTCTTTTTTTTTTTTTTTTTTTGAGTTGGAGTCTCACTCTGTTGCCCAGACGGGAGTGCAGTGGCCGCCCCCGGCCACCACAGCCTCAACCTGCTGGGCTCCAGCGATCCTTCCACCTCAGCCTTCCAAGTAGCTGGAACTACAGGCGTGAGCTACCAAGCCCAGCTAATTTTTTGATTTATTGTAGACATAAGGTCTCGCCAAGCTGCCCAGGCGGGTCTCGAACCCGCAGGCTCAGGCAATCCTCTCACCTCAGCCTCCCAAGGTGCGGGATTACAGGCTGAGCCACCGAGCCCGGCCCCCCTTCTTTCAATTCCATCACACTACATCTCCTCCAACAGTGTATCAAAATGACCAAGAGGAATATGAGAATTGATTTAACATTTGAAAGTCAGTGAGGTGCCAGACACAGCAGCTCACACCTGTAATCCCTGCTCTTTGGGAGGCTGTTAGAATTGCTTGAGCCCAGGAATTTGAGACCAGCTTAGGCAACATAGTGAGAGCTTATCTTTACAAAAATCAGAATATTAGCCTGGCATGTTGGCATTCACCTATAGTCACAGCTCCTTAAGAAGCTGAGGTTGAGGCTGAAAGTAAGCCACGATTCTGCCATGAACACCAGCCTGTGTAACAGAGGGAGACTATGACTCAAAAAAAAGAAAGAAAAAAGAGATTAATCAAGACTGCAAGATTAGTTTTAAAATTGAATATCAACCAAAAATGCATGATTGGTTCAACATCAGGAAACCTACCAATGTAATTAAACAAATCAAGGAATAAAAGCTAATCACATATTGTTATCTCAATCAATGCAGGGAAAGCAATTGACAAAATGTTTTAAAACTCCCAGAAAAGTAGGAAAAACAATAATCCCACCATATGATAAAAGCACCTCCCAGAGACCTGCAGCCAGCTGCTTACTTCAGGGTGAAGAACTGAAACCTTCATCCTTAGATCAGGAACACTGCAAAGACTCTCATGCTCACATCTTCAATGAGGGTTAGTGTTGCCAGTCACTTCCATAAGGCAACCAGACACGAAAGCTTTACAGACGATAAAAAGAAGTAAACCATCGATTATTACAAACAACATGAACATCTGTGTAGAAGAACTTTAAAAATCCAAACCAAATTTCTAGAACTATGGGAATTTAGCAAAGCCAAAAGATACAGGGTCAATATGCAAAAATCACTTGTGTTTTCATATGAACTCTTAGCAATAAACAGTTGAAAAATGAAAACCAAATTCCATTTGCAGGAAGAAGCAGAAGCACAAAATATTTTTGAAATACATTTAATAAAATATGTTCAAGATCTGCACACCGAAAACTATAAAAGAGTGTGGAAAGAAATGAAAGGATCTCTGAATCAATGTAGATACAATATACTCAAGCAGTAGAAAACCCAGTGTTGTTAAGTTGCCTGTTTTCCCTCAAATCCATCTATAACTTTTATTGGAATCCAAATCATCAAATCCAGCAGGGTTTTTGGTAGAAATGGACAGACTCTTTAAAAATGTATCGGGGAATGCAGGTTGCCTTGTATCCAATGCTGTTTGACTAAAGAGGAACAGTATGAAGAACTGGAACCACCTAAGTACAAGGCAATATGAAGCCACAGAAATCAGACAAGATGGCATCAGTCTGCAGATTAACAAAACACATTAGAGAAATAGGTCCACAATCATATGCTCGGTTTGGAAAACGTGCCGCAGTGATTCAATGGGGAAGGAAAAGTCTATTCACCAAATAATGCTTGAACAATTGTATACCCACATGAAAACAAAATAAATATCAAAACATATCTTACACCTACATAAAAAGTAAAGTGTTGTATAAAAATACATCTCAGATCCATATTGAAAAAATAAAACTAGAAAACTGTTTTTAGAAAACTTAGGATAAACTACTTGCAACCTTGGAATTGATTTTCAACTACTATACAAACACACGATTAAAGATAAAATTGATAAATTAGACTTCATTAATATGTTCACTTTATGATATTTTGAGATAATCATTAAGGAAGTAAAAAGACAGGGACAGCCTGGGAGAAGGTATCCACAATACAATCAACTAGCAACTGCCGTATCTAGGATTTACATTTTAGGAATTTTTACAACTTGATAATAAGACTGAAAGAACAGGGCAGAAGACTCAAGCAGACACTTCACAAGGGAATATCAAAGAAACACACAAGTGAATGATGTTCAGGATCACTGATTCTCAGGGAAATCTTGTTTCTTTAAAGCTAATCATTTACATAATTTTTTTTTTTTGAGTTGGAATCTCACTCTGTTGCCCAGACTGGAGTGCAGTGGCCGCTCCTGGCCACCGCAGCCTCGACCTGCTGGGCTCTGGTGATCCTTCTGCCTTAGCCTTCCAAGTAGCCGGAATTACAGGCATGCGCTACCACACCCGGCTGATTTTTTTATTTATTGTAGAGATGAGGTCTCGCTGCCCAGGCGGTCTCGAACCCACGGGTTCAGGCAATCCACTCACCTCAGCCTCCCAGAGGCGCGGGATTTCAGGCTGAGCCACCGAGCCTGGTTTAAATAAAATTTTTAAATGTCTGCAAAAGGATAAGGAACAAAGTTAATAATTAACTTGTTCAACCTAGCAAGCCCACTCCTAAGTTTCTTGCTAAGAGAAATAAAATGATGTGCCCAAATTAGGAAAGATTTGTATGTAATGCTCATGGCTACATTTTTTCATGATAGCCAGATACTGGAGCTTAGATACTCACTGCTGAGATCAAAAAGCAACCAATCAGCTCACCATTAGGTCGCTACATTAACAATGACCAACCAGAACAGC
>JAPVLO010001468.1:0-100855 GCA_027257055.1 Cephalopachus bancanus | reverse complement strand
TGTCCCTTTAGCAATATGTGAGTTGTGGATTTATCATAGATGGCACTTACTTTTTTTATGTATGTTCCTTCTATATATAGGTGTTTGAGGGATTTTATCAGAAAGAGATAATGGATTTTATAAAAAGCCTTTTCTGCGTCTAATGAGATAATTATGTGGTTCTCGTTTTTACATCTGTTGACTTTTTAAAAATATTTATAGTCTTGTGAATGCTGAACCAACCCTGCATCCAAGGGATGAAACTTACCTGGCCATGCTGGATGATTTTTGAGATGTGTTTTTGGATCCAATTTGATAGCATCTTGATGAGGATTCTTGCATCTGTGTTCATAAGGGATTTTGGCCTGTAGTTCTCTTTCTTTGCTGGATCTTTACCTGGTTTGGGTGTCAGTGTGATGTTAGCTTTATAAAATGATTTGGGAAGAATTCCATCTTTCTCAATTGCCTGGAATATTTTATTTTCTTTCTTTCTTTCTTTTTTTTGAATGTTTTAGTAGGATTGGTAACAGTTCTTCCATGTACATTTTGTAGAATTCTGCTGGAAAGCCATCCATACCAGGGATTTTTTTTTTTAGGTAGTTTTATTATGACAGAGTCAATTTTCTGGGATCTATTTAGTGTCTTAATATCTTCTTGTTTCAACCTGGGGAGGCTGTGTGATGTCAGAAAGTCCTCCATTTTATTTAGTTTATCATTTGTTTCCTTATTGGCATACATAGTAATCTCTGATAATCTTTTGTATTTATTCGGGATCAGTTATGATTTGATCTTTTGTACTTCTGATTGCATTTATTTGGACTTTTTCTCTATTTTTCTTCATCATTCTGGCTAGGGACCCAGCAATCTTTCTAACTCTTTCAAAGAACCAGCTTTTTGTTCTGTTGATATTTTCTATGATAGTTTTGTCTTCTATGTCATGGGTTTTTATTTTGGTGATTTGGATTCTTCTGCTAAAATTAGGGTTTTGGTAGTCTTCTCTTTCTACCCCCCTTAGGTGATTTGTTAGGCTCTCAACTTGTGATCTTTCCATTTTTTTGATATGTGCTTGTAGAGATATAAATTCCCCTCGCAGAACTGTTTT
Organism: Cephalopachus bancanus; assembly: GCA_027257055.1. Lineage (NCBI taxonomy): Eukaryota > Metazoa > Chordata > Mammalia > Primates > Tarsiidae > Cephalopachus > Cephalopachus bancanus. The sequence continues at coordinate 99,774 of JAPVLO010001468.1, read as the reverse complement.
CATGGCATTCCAGAGGTTTTGGTAAGATGTTTCTTCATTTTCATTTGTTTCCAGGAATCTTTTAATTACTGCTTTGATTTCAATGTTGACCCAGTAGTTACTTCAGCATCATGCTGTGTCCATGTCTTTGTGGGCCCTGGGGAAATTGTGTTGGTGTTGATATTTATTTTAATTACACTATGGTCTGAGAATATGTATGGCAACATTTCAAACTTGTAGAAGTTGTTTATGCTTGATTTATGGCCAACGATGTGATTGATCCTGGACTACATTCCATGTGGTGATGAGTAAAATGTATATTCTGTGGTTGTTGGGTGGAATAATCTGTAAGTATCTAATAAATCCATTTGGTCAGGTGTCACATTTAGGTTCTGGATCTCTCTCTCTGTTGATTTTTTGCCTCAATGATCTACCTAGGGCTGTTATTGAGGTATTCAAGTCCCCTGTTATAATAGTGTTAGAGTCAACATCTTTCTTTAGTTTATTTAGTTAGTAGTTTACTCATTTAGTTAGTAGTTGCTTTATGAATTCTGGTGCTCTTGTGTTGGGTACATATATGTTTAGGATGGATTTTCTTGTTGATGGATTTAGCCTTTTGTCATTATGTACCCTTTTACCCTTTAAAATTTTTGATATCTTAAAGATTGTTTTTTCTGATATTAAAATTATGACTCGACTTTTTTTGTAATTCATTTACCTGGAAACTCATTTTCCATCCTTAAACTTTGAGTCTGTGTGTACCCCTTGTGGTGAGATGAATTTCCTGGATGCAGCAAATAATTGGGTCATGGTTTCCTATCCAGTTTGTCATTCTGTGTCTTTTCAGAGGTGCATTTTGTCCAATTACATTCAAGCTGATTATTGAAATGTGATTGTTTGTCCCTCTCATGAGGTTCTTATAAGTTTTTTTCACTGTTGTTTGCCTGTTTCCTTTTAGCTTTGGGATTGATGAATGTGTGTGTTTTCAAGTTTGTTGTTATGATGTATTCTCTGTTGATTCTGTGCTCTATTGTTCTCTTGGGAAGTGTGTGGTAATTATTTGTTTTTCTTCTTCTGTGCTTAATACCTTTTTAAGTGTCTACTGTAGAGCTGGTCTGGAAGCTGCATAATCTCTCAAGGATTGGATGTCTGGGAAGGATTTTAATCCTCCATCACTGATAAAGCTGAACTTGACTGCATAGGAAATTCTTGGTTGAAATTGTTTATCTTTGAGGACTTTGAATATTGGACTCCAGTCCCTTCTTGCTGGTAGTGTTTGTGCCTATAGGTCTGCTGCTATTCTGGTTGGTTTTCCCCAATAGGTAATCTGATCTTTCTCTCTTGCTGCCTTTAGAATTTTATCTTTTGTGTCACCTTGTGTAGGCAAATTACTATGTGTTTAGGGGTTGGTCTACTCATTTGATGTATTGTAGGGGTTGTCTGTATCTCTTATGGTTGGCTGGTCATATCTCTGGTGACATGGGGAAAGTTTTCTTGGATTACCTCCTGGAATACTTGCTTCAGGGTGTTCTCCATTTTCCTTTCTTCTTCTGGGATACCAATCAGACATATGTTCTCCCTTTTTGGGAATAATTGCACATCTCTTGTAGGTTTCGGTCTTTCTTTCTGAGTCTCCTTTCTATGTTTTTTACAAATCATGTTAATTCCATGTTCTGGTCTTCAAGTTCTGAGATTATTTCTTTGGCTAGAATAGTTCTGCTTTCCATGCCTGTAATCTTGTTATTTATTTCCTGGATGAAATTTTTTATTGCCAAAATCTCTGTTACAAATTCTTTCAGTGTTGCATCTTGTCTTTATTGAGTCTTATTCACTCTTTCCATCCATCCCTAATCCCTGTCATATTCTGGGGCCATTTCAATGAAGACTTCCTTGTTTGGGCTCTGAGGTCCAATTTTTCAGGAGTTTTCTCTTTGTTACACTTGAAATTTTCTGTGGTCTTCCTTTTGTTTTATCTAATTTATGGCAGATCTCTTGCTTTTCTCTTTAGTTCTGTTATTCAGTGTCAGTGGGAGAAGCTTTTCCTTCTAATGTTTGCTCAGTTCTCTATTCTTCCCTGAGTTGGGCTCTGGATTTGTTCTATTTGGAAACAGGACTTGGGTGGGAAGTTTTGTTGTCTCTTGTAGTTTTGAAAGTCAAATAAGGGATGAGGAGCTAAGATTCATAAACTACTTGCAAATTACAATGTTCACTGATTATGGTATGTGTTCCCTGAGACCCACTCCCCATCACCACTCTATATGATGATGCAATGGGTACGTGTCTCTGCCATCTGAGTCCAAGATACAGGGACAACAGTGAAGATCACAGAGAAAAATAGAAGGAAAAAAGATGGACAAAAAGGGGAAAAAAAAGAAAAAGAAAAAGAAAACATAGAACAATAAAGCAGAAACCAAAGCAAAATACAATTGAACACACACACAAACTGGAAAAACAACAAAATGAAACACAACAAACAAACAAACAAACAAAAAACAAGAAAACTAAACACACACACACACACACACACACACACACACACACACACAAAAGACACAAACACACACACATGCCTAGCACAAAATGGAGAAGAAAAACAGAAAGTCTGGGTGGGAAAGGAATTCAGATTGAGACTTCTCATTCATATTGGCACACACCTAAAGCTAAAAAAATAAAAATAAAAAAAGAAGAAAAAAGCAAAAACAAACACCAACAAAAATATTGGAAGATGAACACTCAGTCATTCACATATACACATAAACAGAAAACAAAAAACAAAAGAAGAAAGAAATAGAAAAAGGAAAGAAAAAGGGGTGGAATGCAGATCAAGCTCTCACATACACATTCATACACAAAAGAAAAATATTTTAAAAACAGATGAACTAACAGACAGGCAAAAAAAATTTAAAAAATTAAGAAAAGAAAAGAAAACCTGCCATCTGACAGTGGCAAGCTCTGTACTTGTTCCTCTAGTCTGCACTCTCCTGCAGAGTTGCCTCCTCTTTCACTCTCCCCCCAGTGTCTGGAGCAGGGAAGGAGGAGGGACAGTGGAGGTGGGTGGGACTGCAGTCCTCCCCCTCCCACACTCTTATGGTCAAGGAGATCCCCTCCAGTGGGGAGAAGCAGGATTGTCTCTTCCCCAGGTATGTACTCTTGGGGGGTGACTCAGTCAGGCCAATCCTGGAATGGAATTCTCCTATTGTGACTGACATCCAGAATCCACCTGGGTTTTTCTCTCTCAGTCATGGCCCAGCTGTGTGGGTCTGATGTTCAGAGAATTGCTAGGGAGGAGGGAGCTTGGGTCAGCCCCAGACTCACCACTGATCTCTCTGGAGTTTATCCTTGTCTTTTTCTGGCCACACCCTTTGTCCCATCGCTTGATCAGGATAGGGGGTGGGGGGCCTGAGACTCAGCACTCATCAGGTCTCTCTGTAGTTTGTGCTTTCAGGATATTCCCTCTGGGTCACAATCAACCCCTGAGTAGTTGATCTGCCAGTCACAGAGATCGGGTCTGTTGCTCCGTGGTAAGCAAGTCAGAGCACTTTCCTGCCCTGCCTTTAGGATGGTGGTGTAGTGCCTCTCTTGTCCTCTCCAGTAGGACTCTGCCTCTAGGCTTCCTCTGCAACCTCTGCTGCCAGGTACTGAAGTGATGAGGCAGGGCCTGGGGTTGGTAGTCTCTCCCCACCACTTCTTCACAGGAAAACTTTTGTCCATTTAAAAAAAATGGCTCTCAGTTTCTGTTACCTGGGAAGAGCCAGGGACCAAGCAGAGAAGCTGCAGCACCAGCTGTTGCCCCAGAGGGGCCCTGGCATGAGCCCCTGCTTAGTCAGTCTCTCCCAGTCTTTCTTCCCAGGAAGGGTTTTGTTGATTTAAAAAAAGATAGTGCTCAGTTTCTGCATCCTGGAAATCACTAGGGTCTGAGCTGAGCAGGTGCAACACCCCCAACTGCACCAGGAGAGCCCTGGCCACTAGCTCCCAAGTCTTGAGTCAGCCACTCACAAACCCACTCACTCACTAGCATGTACACAGAATTTTCCATATACTCACTCACATTGGGACTCATGTAGCAGTCGGCCACCATCTTCCCTGACTTGAGAACATAGGTTTCGATAGAGGAAAGAAGTGCCAGAATTTAGCCCTTTGGGGTTGTAATTGAGAGATCTGGAAGGTGAGAGTCAGCAAAGAAACCCAGGAAACAGCAGCTAATAAGGTAAGTAGAAATGACAATATGCAAACATTCTAACTAGAAAAGGAGAACTGATGCAAAAGAAAGGGAAAAGTTGGTGGAATAATGTCCCTGAATTAGATGAGAAATGATGGAATCCAGCACCAGGTAGGAGGCATGGTGCTACCCATGACACACCATGGGCTCTCAGACATCTTCTCCAGATTGGCCACTGTGCCCTTCTGTGGTATAAACCAGACCATAGTGCATGGCTGCATGGGAAACTCTAGTGTCTTGCCATCCTTCTCGAAGTAAAAGCTTGTGATGTTACAGGCCTGCGAGAAACTCTGATCGGCTAGTTATCTTCCTACCTCCTCCTGCTCTGACAGCACAGCCACAGAATTCCTGCCCTTCCTCAACACACCAGACCTCTCCATCTGCCAAGACTGTGCTTATAACAACCGGGGTACACTGCATGGCATGTCGTTTCTCTACTTCTGGGTCTTTGTTCAAATTTCGCCTGCCTAGTGAAGTCCTCCCTGACCACGTATCCCTCTAACCTCATATAAATATTTTCTCCTTTGCACTTATTACAGTATGGCATATTAGGAGTTTCAATATGTCATTAGGAGCTTTAATATGACATATTAGGAGTTTCTTTGATAACTGTCTTCCTCCTCTGGAAGACAGATTCTAAGAGAACACAAATTTTTGTCTATTGTTCACTGCTGTATCTCCAGCACCGAAATCACTATCTGTCACATACTGCATGTCCAGTAAGTTTGTTAAATTAATAAAGCACATGATAGTTTAGGGCAAAACTTCAAACAATGACTTTTTACTCTTTTGAAAATCCTAAGTGTAAAAATTCTAAGGCATTATTGTGTTTAAATAAAATACAATTGTGCACACTAAAGGGTTTTTTTTTTCAGATTTCTCACATTCAAGAATAGAAGGCAAAAATAAATCTTAGTAACTAGAGCACTGGTGAAATTTTACAAAAGAAAGATACATCTCATCTCTGTAATTTGAAAAAATCATACCCTCTAGAGGATACTTTGTTGTATCACCAAGTAAAATTAGACATTATAGAAAAAGGAAGAATACGCAGAATAGATGATCTTTCTACTGACTTGTATGAAGACTGACGTATTTATGGATATTAAAGGTAAACAATCCCAAGTCGCTGGTTTGCTCCATTGCTGGAGAAATCAAAGTATCCCTTGGTATTCTGTAAGCTGTTTGACTAAATTTGGTTGTCAGTCTCTACCATGTTTGCCTAATGTTGGGGCCCAAACAGATTCCTCTAATCCCTGTTACCAGTATAAACATAGCTACTCTTTACTGATGATTATTATTCAGATGTTGTCCTCTGCTCTCACAACAGGTCTATGAGTTGTGTGGCACTATCCATTATACTCATTTTTAAGAAAAGGAAACTGGAACACAGAGAAATCAGCTGACTTGCCTGTGATCACAATTCTGATTGCAGCAGACCTGAGATTCAAACCAATGAAGCCCACTGCAGGACCCAGGCCCTGGATCACTTGCTCAGCCTTGGGCTTCCTAGGTCAGATACTTACCTTGGGTGCCCCAGAATCATGCTCTGAGCTGGACAAATTCATAGAAGTGTCTTGTTTCAAAAGAGCTTATGAGGAATGCACTTCAAAGCAAAAGCACAGTTGAGAGGAAGTAGTCCCCAAATTGCAGCCAAGAAAATAGCAGCTGGACTCCAGAAGATTCTGAAACCATCTGGGCTAACTGTAACTATCAGCTTAATTCTCTTAATATGTGCATAAAATATTCACCTTTAAATTCTTAAAATTCAGTAAACGTGAAATTTTAAACAGAACAAAAAGAAGAATTTATTATAAAGCAACACTGCAGTAAATGTCTGAAAGCCCAGTTTTCTTTATCAAGCTAATGGATCTTTTAACATAGGCAAATTTGTTTTCTTATCTCTATAATTGGTGGACTACACCATATTTCTCTATTTCTTTCTTTTTTGTGGATTTTAATACTCTTAAAACAGCACCTTTGCTTCCATCTGTTCTTGCTAATTCGAAAAACATTTAACATACATCTCAGTTTGTGCAAAGCTTATTAGTCTTATGTCTGCAGAATTACTATTAAGAAAACAGCTCATTTATAAGAAATAAATGCTTATTTTGTGATTTAGCATGTCATACAATGAGAGAACTTTACTTATGTAAAGTATTAGAAATTAATGAAATACTTTTGAGTTTCTATGTGCATTAATCATTTTAAGGCCTTAATTTATGTGACTATGGATTTGAATACGATATTTTGGATACTGACTCATCATTTTGTTTCAAGTTTCCAAAGAATAATTTCATTACCCTCTAAAAAAGGGGTGATTTATTAGTGTGTCATGCTGTTTATTGTATGACATGACAAATATATGATTCATCATGATATTGATTCTATAAATATTGCAATGGATTATTAAAGCAATAAAATCCAGTGGCAGAAATATAACAAGATCATGTGACATTGTATAAAAACTACATGATAAATTGTGCTTTTTACAGAGGTTACTATAATCTTAGAAGGAATTAAAATTAGAATTCTTGGAACACAAAGCAAAAGGAAAACAACCCTAAATTCTATTTTGGGTTCAATGAGAACACTGATTGAGACCAATTGTGGAGAGCACAGAATAACATGGGAGTACAGAAAGATTACCATTGGGGCTGCCATGTGATGGGCAGTTTTTACTATAGGGACTATTCCTTGAAGAGTTAGTCTAAAACATTTCAGACAATTTGGAGTAACCACTTAACCAAAGAAAAATGTCTAATTAAAGTATCAATTGATATTATACATATACGTATACACACATATATATGTACATAGTTCAAAACATGTATGAATATGAAAATTGACATCAAGTCATATTTGTAAGTATTTCAAATTATACCTTGTCAAATAATTTTCATTCATGCCCTAATACTACAAAATATACTCCCCTTCAAGGAATGCTTAGTATTAAGGGAAATTTTACTTAGGATTCTGATACTCTTATAGACAGAATTAGCTAAACATTTTGATTCCTATTGTATAAAACATGGTTAAATTAATGGTAAACTCTCTTTGTCTATATTTGTAGGTAATAAAGTTATTATTCAATATTATGTATACTTTTTTTTTTTGAGTTGGAGTCTCACTCTGTCGCCCAGACTGGAGTGCAGTGGCCATTCCCGGGCACTGCAGCCTCCACCTGCTGGGCTCTGGTGATCCTTCCGCCTCAGCCTTCCAAGTAGCTGGAACTACAGGGACGCACTACCATGCCCGGCTGATTTTTGATTTATTGTGGAGATGAGGTCTCGCCAAATTGCCCAGGTGAGTCTTGAACCCACGGGCTCAGGCAGTCCACTCACCTCGCCTCCCAAAACACGGGATTACAGACTGAGCCACCGAGCCCGGCTAATTATGTATATTTTAAAAAACAATTTTAAATGACACATTACTACTGTATGATTTTTAAAAAAAAAACTTCTATAGTTAACTTTCCTGGGATTGTAAATTTGTCTCTCAAATTATTTACAATATTCTAATGAAAACAATAATTACATTTTACAATTAAACAAAAAAAATCTATTTTACCAGGATGAGCAACAACAGTGATCTGGCTAAAGCATGTTGTAAGAGGAAATGTAGTTGACTTGAATGGAAGGGATATGTAGTGTATGATGGTCTGTACACTAATGAAATGTTTATTGAGCTACAATTTATTTGGTTCCCTATAATAATTTTCCAAGCTATTCTATTTAGGAACCACTTTTGCTTCATTGCATGCTTAAAATTATCTCAATGTATCTATCTACTCTTGATATAGGAATAATCTGGAATGTAAATTGATTAATGACTATGTACATAATTGTTGTTATATTCCTGTGATAAAGTCATAGGAGTCAACACAAACAAACAAACTAAAAGCATGTTTTTGCCTCATAACATCAGGGCATATTTGGAATAAAATTGAGAAAAAATAGGTAATTAATAGGTACACATTCCCTTTAAAATACCCTATATCTATTGTAGTTTTGCACTGAATGTATTATTTCAGTCCAGAAAACTTTATTTTCTTTAAAAAGGAAATATTTTAAAAAATTTAAAAAAACCCGATTCAGATGTACCTATATTTGCTATAAGAACCTAAGTAATTATTAGAAAATCCTTCTCTTTTCTGTGGGATTGTTAGAAAGCTAATCATACCTTGGTACTCAGTTACATTTCAAATCACCAATAATTTGTGAATGTGGTCATCAGAGAAAACCACAATTCTCTAATGATACTGTCCTGCCTAGAGGCCTGAGTATCACATGTTCTCACTCATATAGTGGGCCTTGAACATCCAACGTAATGCTATAAGAAAATGACTGACAATGGTGGGAAACTATGGGGGGGAGGGGAAAAGAGATGGGATTAAGGGTAGTAAATATCTGTCTGGGAATGGGAAGACACCTCTTATCAACAAGGGTGCCTGAACGAAGCATATTTGTATACCTAACCCTTAACTGTACCCCACAATATCATGATAAAAAACATTGATAAAAAAAGATACATTTCCATAAAGTTATAAAAAAATTTCATATGTATTTTTTAATGTCTTTAGGCAATTTAGTTTTAAATAGATAAATTAAATGGTTAGACAATTGACTTTATATTTAGGATACTTGATATCTATTTTGGGGAAATAGGTAAATGTTTATTAAACTATAACAAGTTATGAAAACTGACTTTACAAGTTGTACTATATTTGCTAGCATATTCAATCTACATCAATAAGTGCTCACTTAAGGTCGGGCTCAGTGGCTCAGCCTGTAATCCCAGAACTTTGGGAGACCATGGTGAGTGGATTGCGTGAACCCGTGGCTTCGAGACCAGCCTAGGCAACTTGGCAAGACCTTGTCTCTACAATAAAATAAAATAGAATAAATAGTCGAGCATGGTAGCGTTCACCTGTAGTTCCAGCGACTCGGAAGTCTGAGGCAGAAGGATCGCCAGAGCCCAGCAGGTCAATGCTGGGGTGGCTGTGGGCATGCGTGCCACTGCACTCCAGCCTGGGCGAAGAAGTGAGACTCCAACTCAGAAAAAAAAGGAGTTCACCACTTAAGAAGGCAGAGCATCATAAAACCAAGGTTTCAATTTGGCTCTTAACACTGTAACATAAAGTTAGTCTCCAAAATAAAGAAGATGGGCAGAAGAGGTTAATGAACTCATTCATCTAAGTGTACAGTAAGTCCAATGCCAAATTCATTAGATTTAATATGCTATTTCCCTAGTGTAGCTAAAATTACAAAAGATAAATTGTTTTATATAGCATTTCATAATATCTATGACTTCTATACACATGTAATAATCATTTAATTATAAAGAACTGTTTTCATGTAGAATGTATCCAAATGCCAAAATGTACATATATGTCATTATTCTTATCAGAGTTTTTACAATTCTTTGGCTTATTAACAAAGACACATTCTAACTATAGAATGTTAACTAGATGTAGAAATAAAAGGAAAAGAATATTTACAATATTTACAATATTTTTTCCTTTCTCTTGGAATCTTCTTTAAATGTTTTATTAAAATTTAACTATAGGCCAAGTGTGGTGGCTCACACCTATAATCCCAGCACTTTGGGAGGCCAGGGTGAGAGGATTTCCTGAACCCAGGTTCGAGACCAGCCTGGGCAGCATGTTCAGACTTCATCTCTACAATAAATCAAAAATTAGCTGGACATTGTGGTTCACAATTGTGGTTCCAGCTACTTGTAAGGCTGAGGTGGAAGGATCACCTGAGCCCAGCAGGTACAAGTTGCATGGCTGTGAGCATGCCACTGCACTCAAGTCTAGGCAACAGAGTGAGACTCCAACTCAAATAAATAAATAAACTTGCATTTTTGGAACTATAAAGTTTAGTAACTTTGCATTAGAGGTAAAATTTAACTAAACAACCAAGGTAGCAGACAGCCCTCAGATATTTATTTTAAAAGTGAAAACTAAATGAATAATGACTTTAAAGTTCACTTGATTGTATCAATGTCTAACAAAAATATTGTACTATAGTTTTGCAAAGCATTAGCATCAGGGGAAACCGAGAACAGGATACCAGGATTTCTCTATGTTATTTCTTATAACTTCATGTAACTCTGTAATTATCTCAAAATTAAATATAATTTAAAAACTAGTTTCTTTCAAGCATAAATAATAAAAGGTTTTATTTCTTGAGGCAGAATCCAGACTTTAGTATTTTCAACACTCAGAATCTCAAAAGTCAATTTAACATAAAATATGACCATTAGCTACTTTGAAGGTGATGACTTTGTGTTCACTTATCACTAAATATAGAATGGGCTTTAAAAAATATCACTTACAGAGTGATAGCTCAGTTTATCATAGAAGTTTTGAAGATGTGAATGTCAGGTTACACAAGGGACAATAATAATTTGAAAATCACAAACAGGTGGTGGCGATCCAAAGCCAGCGCCACGTGGTGTCCAGTACTAGAGGGCCGTTGTCAGAAACCCAGACATTATCAGAGCCTGCCCATTGTCTGGTAGCTGGTTCAGCCTCAGTGCCCAGTTACTGGGCATCATTGGCTCAGGCGTCTGGCCTTCTACACCCTCTGCTGCCAGGTCCTGGCTGGAGGTGGCCGCTGAGGCGTCAGGGCCCAGAACCACCCCGAGTGCCCTTTGTCTGTCAGAGGTTAAAGAGCGCATGAGACCATATGGTTCATCACTGTTTTCTTCCTGAGCCTGACTCTTTTGGAAATCCTTGGAAGCCTATCATTATTGCTGCATTTTGGAGATGACTGCCATTTTCGGAGAATATCTTCTGAGACTACATCATTTTTTGAGCCTGACTTTTGGATCTTGGAAGCCTATTATTATTGCTGCCTTGAGAATAATAATTTTGCCATTTTCTTCAGAGAACTCTTTCCTATCTTCTAAGGACACATTCCATTGATTCAGGTTTTTGTGAGAAAGTCTCAATTACCACTTCACTTTTGATAGATAATTCTTCAGATTACAGAGTTCAAAATTGAACTCCCTTTATTTTAGCATCATATTTTATTTCACTGCTTGACTGCATTGCTTCTGTTGTGAAGTCTGATATTCCTACCTATTTGACTCTAAAGGGACCAAGACTGCATACTGCTGAATAGACAGACTGTAAAGCAGAGGGAAAAGTGAACAAAGCCAGAAGACCCTCATAAGGAAGAACAGGTCATTGCAGAAGAGAAATAAAAGCAACCCCACCTTCCCTCAAAAACAGAATTGAAGAGGGGGAGGGAAAGGGGGAGAGGGAGAAAAATCTACAGAAATGAAGAAAAACCAAAAGAAGAGTATGGGTCTCTCCCAGATGCCTGGGAGAGCAGACATTGAGAAAACTGACTTTGGAATGCAAACAATGAAAAGCCCCCAGAATGAAGGGTCTCAAACTGCAAATGTAGATATCAAAACAATAATGGAGAGATTAAAAAGAATTGAGGAGACACAAGAAGAAACTAGGAAGGAACTGATATCTGAGATAACAGTAATAAAGAACACTGTGAATGAAATAAATGACAAATTGATAAGCATGGAAAGCAGAATTACCCAAGCAGAAGAAAGAATCTCAGAGCTTGAGGACCAAAATATAGAAATAACCCAAACTCTTAAAAACACAGAAAATAAGCTCAAAAAGACAGAACAAAACCTTCAAGAGATGAGTGACTACCTCAAAAGGCCTAACCTAAGAATAATCGGACTCCCTGAGGCAGAAAGAGAAACAGAGACCACATTGGAACAAACTTTCCATGAGATCATTCAAGAAAACTTCCCTTATCTAATCAGTGATGCAAAAATTCAAACACAAGAGATTCAGAGAACCCCTGCAAGACAACAAATGAGAAGACCAACTCCTAGACACATAATAATTCGCCTAAATAAAGTAGGCACAAAAGAAAAAATCCTAAAGGCAGCAAGAGAAAAAGGCCAGATCGCCTACCATGGAAGACCAATCAGAATAGCAGCAGACTTATCTGCAGAAACCCTGCAGGCTAGGAGAGCTTGGAGCCCTATCTTCAAAGTCCAAAAAGATAAACAATTTCAACCAAGAATAACCTACCTGGCCAAGCTAAGCTTCATCAGTGAGGGAGAATTAAAATCTTTCCCAGATATCCAATCCCTAAGAACTTATGCTGCCACCAAACCATCTCTACATGAAACACTTAAGAAAGTACTAAACACAGAAGAAAAGGAAAAAAGAACGACTTTCTTCACAAGAGTACAGGGAAAAGAATAAAATATACACGAACCAACCCCAAAACCAAAAGAAAGACAAAAAAGAAAAAGAAAAAAGAAAAAACCAAGTAGAAGAACAACAATTCAATAAGAACTCCATGATAGGGATAAACTCTCACATTTCAATAATTAGTCTGAATGTGAATGGACTAAACGCACCACTGAAAAGACATAGAATGACAAAATGGATAAAATATCACCAGGCAACAATATACTGCCTTCAAGAGACCCATCTCACTAGAAAGGACATACACAGACTCAAAGTAAGAGGATGGGGAAACAAATTTTTGGGCAAATGGAACACAAAAGAAAGGAGGAGTCGCGATCCTAATTTCAGACAAAATACCTTTTAAGCTATCAAAAATTAAAAAAGATACAGAGGGCCACTACATAATGATAAAAGGTTCACTCCATCAACAAGAAATATCTATCCTAAACATATATGCACCCAACATAAGTGCACCAACATTCATAAAGCAACTTCTAGGAAAACTAAAGAAAGACATTGATTCTAACACCATAATAACTGGGGACTTTAATACACCACTCACAACCCTAGACAGATCATCAGGACAAAAAAATTGGCAAGGAGATCCGGAACCTCAATGAGACTCTGGACCAAATGGACTTAATTGATACCTATAGAACACTCCATCCAAAGACCACAGAATACACATTCTACTCATCACCACATGGAACATATTCTAAGATCGACCACATAATTGGACACAAATCAAGTATAAGCAAATTTAAAAGGACTGAAATTCTACCATGCACCTTCTCAGACCACAGTGGAATAAAAATAAACATTGACACCAACAAAGTCCCCCCAAAACCCACAAAGACATGGACACTAAACAGCATGATGCTAAATAACTCCTGGGTCAATGATGACATCAAAACAGAGATCAAAAGATACCTGGAAACAAATGAAAATGAAGAAACATCTTACCAAAATCTCTGGGATGCCTTAAAAGCTGTAATAAGAGGGGAATTTATATCCCTACAAACACACATGAGGAAAATGGAAGGAACAGAAATTAACAACCTAACAAGCCACCTAAAGTGGCTGGAAAAGCAAGACTACAAAAACCCTAATTTCAGCAGAAGAATCTAGATCACCAAAATAAAAGCCCAAATCCAGGACATAGAAGACAAAAAGATAATAGAAAAAAATCAATGAAACAAAAAGCTGGTTCTTCAAAAGAATAAACAAGATCGATGGTCCCCTAGCTAGACTGACCAAGAAAAAATGAGAAAAAAACCAAATAAGCACAATGAGAAACACAAAAGATGAAGTCACATCTGACCCTGAAGAAATACAAAAGATCATTAGAGACACTACGTACACTTGTATGGAAACAAACTTGAAAACCTTAAGGAAATGGAGGACTTTCTGACATCACACAACCTACCTAAGTTGGAACAAAAAGAAATTGAGACCCTAAATAAACCAATAACAATCAAGGAAATCGACTACGTAATAAGAAAACTTCCTACAAAAAAAAGCCCCGGGCCAGATGGCTTTCCAGCAGAATTCTACAAGACATTTAAGTAGGAACTGATACCAATCCTACTGAAGGTATTCCAGGCGATTGAAAAAGATGGAACGCTCCCCAAATCATTTTACGAAGCCAACATCACATTGATACCCAAGCCAGGTAAGGATCCAGCAAAGAAAGAGAACTACAGGCCAATATCTTTGATGAACATAGATGCTAAAATTCTCAACAAGATCTTAGCAAACTGGATTCAGCAATACATCTCAAAAATGATCGATCGTGACCAAGTAGGCTTCATTCCTGGGATGCAAGGCTGGTTCAACATTCGTAAAACCATAAATGTTATTAAATACATCAACAGATGTCAAAACAAAAACCACATGATTATATCATTAGATGCAGAAAAAGCTTTTGATAAAATCCAGCACCCCTTCTTGATAAAAACCATTGAACATCTAGGCACATGGGGAACATACCTCAAAATAGTAAAAGCCATCTACGAGAAACCCACTGTGAGCATACTCCTAAATGGACAAAAATTAGAACCATTTCCCCTGAAGCCTGGAACAAGACAAGGATGCCCACTCTCACCCCTCTTGTTCAACATAGTATTGGAAGTCCTGGCTCGAACAATCAGAGAAGAGAAGGCAATCAGGGGTATCCAAATAGGAAAAGAGGAAGTCAAGTTATCTCTCTTTGCAGATGACATGATTGTATACCTTGAAAACCCAAGAGAATCTGTCAAAAACCTCCTTACACTGATAAAGACCTTTGGCAAAGTCTCAGGATACAAAATAAATGTACAAAAGACAATCACATTTCTCTACACCAATAATAAACAAACAGAAACCCAAATAAAAAACACAATTCCATTCACAATAGCCGCAAAATAAATGAAATACCTTGGCATCTTCCTAACCAGAGACGTGAAAGACCTTTACAAGGAAAACTACAAAACACTGCTCAAAGAAATCAAAGTTGACATAAACAAGTGGAAAAATATCCCATGCTCATGGATCGGAAGAATCAACATTGTGAAGATGTCCATCTTACCTAAGGCAATCTACAAATTCAATTCAATACCCATCAATTTACCAGCAACATTCTTCTCAGACCTAGAAAAAAAAATGCAGGAATTCATATGGGAACACAAACGTCCAAGAATAGCCAGAACAATCCTCAGCAAAAAAAACAAAGCAGGTGGTATCACACTACCAGACTTCAAACTTTACTATAAGGCTACAATTATCAAAACAGCTTGGTATTGGTATAGGAACAGGCATATAGATCAATGGAATAGAATTGAGATTCCAGAAGCAAAACCTCAATTTCTCAACCAACTCATCTTTGACAAGGCCTCCACCACCTACCACTGGGGAGAGGAGAACCTATTCATTAAATGGTGCTGGGAAAACTGGCTGACTACATGCAGAAGATTGAAACAGGACCCCTATCTATCCCCATGCACAAAGGTTAATTCCAAATGGATCAGAAACCTAAATGTAAAACCTCAAACCATAAGAACCTTAGAAAATGAAGGAAAAACCCTCATGGAAATCGGAACTGGCATCCAATTCCTGAACAAAACCAAAACCCACAGCTCATAAGAGAGAAAATAGACAAGTGGGACCTTATTAAATTGACATGCTTCTGCAAAGCCAAAGAAACCATCAAGAGAGCGGGGAGACAGCCTACAGACTTGGAAAAAGTATTTGCCAACTCCAGGTCCGACAAAGGCTTAACATCCTGGATCTACAAGGAACTCAAACGTGCTGAAAAGAAAAAAACAAACAACCCCATTATAAAATGGGCAAAAGATATGAACAGACACTTCTCAAAGGAAGACATCTGAGCAGCCAACAAACACATGAAGAAATGTTCAACCTCACTAATCATCAGGGAGATGCAAATCAAAACCACACTGAGATACCACCTAACCCCAGTCAGAATGGCAATTATCAACAACTCAAAAAATAACAGCTGCTGGAGAGGGTGTGGCAAAAAGGAAATACTTCTACACTGTTGGTGGGAGTGTAAACTAGTGCAACCTCTGTGGAAAGCAACCGCAATCCCCCTACTAGGAATATATCCTGAAGAACACAAATCACTCTAAAAAAAAAGATACCTGCAACGCATGTTTATTGCAGCGTTGTTCACAATAGCAAGAACCTGGAAACAGCCATGCTGCCCGTCAAAAGAGGACTGGATTAAAAAAATGTGGTACATATACACGATGGAATACTATGCAGCCATAAAAAAGAACAAAATCAGAATTTTGCAGCAACCTGGATGGAACTAGAGTCTATAATACTGAGTGACCTCTCACAGAAACAAAGATCCGAGTATCACATGTTCTCACTCATATAATGGACCTTAAACATTCAATGCAATACTATACGAAAATGACTGACCGTACTGGGAAACTATGGGGGGGGGAGGGAGATGGGATTAACAGTAGCAAATATCTTTCTGGGAACGGGGAAACACCCCATATCAACAGTGTGCCTGAATGAAATGCAATTGTATACCTAACCCTTAACTGTACCCCACAACTTCACAATAAAAAAAAGAATAAGTACACCATGTCTTTATAAAAAAAAATCACAAACGATAGCAAAATCTTCTGTGAAAAGATATCAAGATAATGAAAGATTAAACAGCTTTCTGGTTCTTATACTTTGCTTTATTAAGCAGCAAGATTATTTGCCCAAAGTATTCTACATCACTGAGAAATTTTACTTTACTCATAAAACTAGGAGCTACCTTACATACTGAAAGTATTGAATGAAAAATGTGGGCCATGCTAACAATTTAACTCAATATCTCCAGAACAGCATCATGAAATAAATGGGGTACGAAAGAGCAGAATCAAACATTATTAGTGTAGATTGCTCTAGCATCTCCTCACTAGAGATTAAATTCAGTATTTTATCTTACCAGTTGACTTTATTACACAAAAACAGAAAAAACGTTTATGTATTGAGTTCAAGCATACCCATTCTATGGCTAGGTGATTAATGTTGCATTTTCAAGGGTGAAGTTAGAATAAATGACTCCACTGCCTCTTTCTTAATCTGAAACACAATCATCACCACTTCTAGGAGTCTTCCTTTCTCCTTTCTACCCCATTTCAAAGATCAACCTAACTTTTTCTTATTGATTTAGCTCTAACATATCAGATAAAATAGCTGTTTATTGTATAGGTTTTAATAATAGATGAACTTCTGAAGTTTATGAAGTATATATGTGAGTGTGAGTGTGTGTGTTATTTAAATCCTTTCATATAAAGCTTATTAAGTGTATTGTGATTATTTATACCTTCAGTTCACACAAAGTTTATGAGTGCATGTGTGTATGATTATTTACATTCCCATTTCATTCAAAGTTTATGACATGTATGTATGAGTGTGATTCTTTACACCTTCAAAGCATACCAAGTTTATGAGTGTGAGTATATGTGTGTGTGTGATTATTTACCCTTTTTTAATACAAAAACTAAATCATATTTCAGATGTTGAATTCATTAGTGAAAGCTTTTTTTAAATAAAAATTCAAAATATTTTATTTTAGTAATATCTTTATAACTTCAGTGTAAATCACTTAATCACAAAATTTTCTTTATTGAAGATGCAATATCTCTTCAAAACTCTAAGTTGAGGAGACCTTTATCAGTTATGTTGACAGCAGCGTAGTCTTTAGAAATACATAATTCATCTTATAATAATCTCCCTTCTTGACAGATTTGTCATGGTTTGTCAGAGTTAAAGTGCAAGACATCTAATAACATGAAAAGATAATGCGGTATATATGTAGTGTGAGTGAATCCAACCTTTTCTCAAATATATATGATTTTTAAAATCCCACAAAATCTTCATGGTAATAGTTGTTGCATAAATTAAACATTTCTGTTTTTAATTTACAATATACTACAAACCCCAAAATATAATTCACAACTTTTGGGAAGCTTATTTTAGCATTTTACCTGATACATATACTCAAAACTATTCTTGCAAACATTTTTTACAATATAGTGTTATATTTAACATATATGTGAAAATAAAAGTCTCCAGAAAGTAATCCCTTGGTTAGTCCAAAAAATTATTTTACCAGATAAATTCTTTGATCTGTGTGAAATAGTATGGTCCTTTATATGAACTGTAGACTGAAACTTCTTATAGTTACAATGATATGCCCACAGTTACACAGCAAAGTGCTTCTTTATGAAAATTCAGAAAACAGATATGAGGAAAATATATTTTAGAGTCTCAAAGAACTGTACCTGTTATTTTTCAGACTAGGTAATGAGTGAATTTTTTTTGTGTGTGTTTGTTTTCTTTAAATTATAAGAACAAGTAAATATTACTAGCTGTACCAGATTAGTCTAGGGAGAAGAAAATTTACACATGATAAAATACAAAAGAATAGAAGAAAACTCAACCTATGATGCAGAATAAACCGATCACAGGATATCAGTATGTCACCAACGGATCAAAAACATTGACTAATCCCTTATTTCTTACCACATTAAGTGCAAATCTTTGCCAGTTATGTTCAAATTTATTCTTCTGGCTTGCCACTGTCTGTTTCCCACTCTACAGCATAAGTCTGAGTGTCAATCACAAAGCGTGTCTCCCTGCCACTGCATGAAAATTCACACATTTCAAGTCACGCAAATACAAATGTAATGTAGTTTGTCAAAAATATTATGTTTTCCAAGATTGCCCCAGAGCTAGCAGAGGATTGAATTTTACCAAATCCCCTGTGCAGAGGAAGACTGTATGTTGGTTAAAAAATGTGAATGCCATTTTTTTTTAGCATCAAAAATCTGCCCACTTCTGGGAATGCAAACAAGTTACTCAATTTTTCATTCATAAAATGTTGACAAATGCACTCCAGAAGATGCTTTATGAGGACTAAATGAAGTTAGTATATGAAAAATTCTTAGCACGATGCTCAGCATTCGGTGGACATAAATGCCACTGTTACTCAACAATCACTCATTGACACCCATCAATGTTTATGAACAACACAATGAGTGGCTAACAACTATAACATAACCATGTTTTTTTAAAAGAATACATATTTCTCCAAAGTTTTAACTTCAATAGCGTTAAATATTCCAAAGAGACTCTTATTGATATTAAAAAAAGACCAAGAATTCTTTGCTGTCATAAGAGTATAGCAATCTGCAGATTAGATTATTCATACAGAGGCCAGGATACACTTCTTTGTAGAAATCAGCTGAGCTCTAAGAATGCACATACTGGGGAAGCTGGGAAGATGACGTGTAGCCAGTTGGACTGTGTGAGACCTTGCATAAGTGAGTGAGTGTGCGGATGAATTTTTGTGCTTGTCTGTGTGTATGTGCGTATGTGAGTGGCTGACAGAGTGGGGACTCAGGAGCAAGTGGCCAGGATTCTCCTGGTGAAGCAGCTGCTGCTGTAGCTGCTCTGCTTGGACCCTAGTGCTTCCCAGGACACAGAATCTGAGCATCATTTAAAAAATTCAGCAAAGCCCTTCCCGGGAAGAAGCTGCTGTGAGTGACTGCTGGTGCCAGGCTCTGCCCCAACACTGCAGCGCCAGGCCAGACACTGGCAGCAAAGGCTTTGGAGGGATTGCAGGGCGGGAGCCAGAAGCAGAGTCCCACTGGAGAAGATGAGACAGGCACCCTGCCACCATCTTGAAAACTGGGCAGGGAAGTGCTCTGGCATTCCCACCCAGAAACAACAGACCTGACCTCTGTGACTGGTGGGTTAATTACCCCAGGATTGATGTGACCAGAGGAAATATCCTAAAAGTACCCATTTCAGAGGGACAGGATGAGTGCAGAGTCTCAGGCGCTCCACCCCCTATGCTGGCCCAGTCATGGGGCAAAGGGTTTGACCAGAAAGGGATGAGAAGACTCCCTAAGAGGTCAGCAGTGAGTCTTGGGCTGACTCAACCCCCTGTTTCCCAGCAATCCTCTGAACTCATAGTTGGGGCAAGACTAAGAGGGATGAACCAGCTGGAGCCTGAATGGCAGCCACGCTAGGAGAACTCTACTGTGAGACAAGCCTGGCTGGTGCACCCGCTGCCGGCACATGGGGAGGGTACAATCCCACACCTTCCCACCAGAGGGGATCCTCCTGATCTTGCCAGAATGAAAGAGGAGGACTAATCTTCCACCTCCCCCTCTTCCCTTCCTAGGCCATGCGCTGGGGAGATTGAAGGAGCCTGCAGCACCACAGGAGATGGCAGGTGGGCTTACCAGTGAGCAGCAGAGAGGAATATTACAGAACCTACCACAAGAGGGCGCGTGGTGCCCAGAATTTTTTTCTTTCTGCCTTTATTCTTTTTTTCTGTATGTGCATGTATTCAAGTGTTCGTTTTTTAATTTTCTTTTTGTTCTTATTTTCTTTTTGTTTAATGTGTGTGTGTGAATGCATGTGTGAGGGTTCAACTTGCATCCCTCCCTTTTATTCTTTCTTCATTTTTTGTTTTCTGTGTATAAGTGAGTGTTTTTCGGTTTTTCATTTTTGTACTTCTGTTCTTTTTTATTTTTGTATGTTTGGAGTTTTTTTTTGTTCTTTTCTTTAAATTTCTTTATTATCTGTATCCATTCTATTTCATTCTACTTTTCTCTGTTCTCCTCATTGCTATTACTTTATCTTGGACTCGAAGGGGCATGCATGTATCCATTGCATTGTCATATAGGGTGATAGTGGTGGGAAGCGGGTCTCAGAAGGCCCATACCCCACTCCATGAACATTGTGACTTGCAAGTAGTTTCTGAACCCTAGCTCTCCACCCTGCACCTTATTCAACTCTCAAAACTACAAGAGTTAGCAGAGCTTCCCACCCTCAGTCTTGTCTCAAAATAGAACAAATTCAGAGACCTGATTAGGAAAGAAGAGAAGGCTGAGCAAACAACAGAAGTGAAAGTCCCTTCCACTACCACTGAATAGTGGAATTAAAGAGAAAAGAAAGAGATCTGTCACAAATAAGGAAGAACACAGGTAATTCCCAGTGTACCAAAAGGTAACACCAAAAAAAAGAAAGAAAGAAAGAAAGAAAGAAAGAACAGATATCAGATTATCAGATGGAAATTATTACCAGCAATCAATTCCAGAATATAACAGCATTTAGGGAATGGATGGAAAGAGTGAATAAGACCCAAGAAAGACAAAATGCAATACTGAAAGAACTTGTAACAGAGATTTTGGTGACAAAAAAATTCATCCAGGGAATATATAACAAGATGACAAGCATGGAAAGCAGAATTAATGAAGCAGAGGAAAGACTCTCAGAGTTGGAAGACCAAAACATGGAATTAACCCAATCTGCTAAAAGCACAGGAAGAAAACACAGAAAGAAAGAACAAAGCCTCCAAGAGATGTGAAGTTCTATCATGAGACCGAACTTATGCTTGATCAGTATCCCAGAAGCAGAAAGAAAAACAGAGAACACCTTGGAACAAGTATTCCAGGAGGTTATCCAAGAAAACTTTCCCCATCTCACCTGAGATGCAACTATTCAAATACAAGAGATTCAAGACAGCAAATAAGAAAACAAACCCCCAGAGACAGCAATTTACCTACACAAAGTAGGTATAAAAGAAAAAGTCTTAAAGGCATTGAGAGAGAATGATCAGATTACCCACTGGGGAAGACAAATCAGAATAGTAGCAGACCTATCAGCAGAAACAGGGACCAGATTCCAATTATCAGAGTGCTCAAAGATATACAATTTCAACCAAGAATTTTCTACCCAGCCAAGCTCAGCTTCATAGATGATGGAGTAGTAAAATCCTTCCCAGATATCCAACTCTAAGAGATTAAGCTGTTCCAGAAAGCTCTATAGGAGATGCTTGAGAAGGTATTAAGCACAGAAAAAAAGAAGAATGACCATTAACTTTGCAAAAGTACAAGAAAACACAGAGCCAGCAAAACATACATTACACCTGAAAAATTGAAAACAAAGACATATATCAATATAAAAGTTAAAAAGAAAACAAAACAGTCTTATAAAAACCTCATGATATGGATAAACTCTCCCATTTCAATAATAAGCCTGAACATCCATGGATTAAATCCACCACTGAAAAGACATAGAATGGCACACTGGATTTAAAAAAAAACATGACCCAACAATATGCTGCCACCAGGAAACACATCTCATTACAAAGGACACCCAAAGACTCAAATTAGAGAATGGAAAACAAACCTTCAGGTGAATGACAAACAAAAAAATGCAGGAGTCGTGATTTTTAAAATATCAGACAGAACAGCCTTCAAACTGTTAAAAATTTTAAAAGATAAGGAAGGACACAGCATAACGATAAAATGTTCAATCCATTCACAAGCACTATTCATCCTAAACATATATCACCCAACACAGGAGCACCAGGTTTTATTAAGCAACTACTAAGTAAACTTAAAAAATATAATGACTCCAGCACTATCATAGTTGGGGACTTAGCCCACTAACTTCCCTAGATAGAGTATTGAGAAAAAAAGCAATGAAGAGATTCATAACCTCAAATTGACATTTGACCAAATGGACTTAATAGGTATAAGTACAGAATACTTCAACCAACAACCACAGTGTATATATTCTATTCACTACACAGAACAAACTCCAAGATCAACCACATTCTTAGTCATAAATCAAACATAAACAAATTTCATAATATTGAAATACTCCCATGCACCTTCTCATACCACAGTGGAATAAAAATAAATATCACTCCCAACAAGCTTCCCCCAAAACACACAGAAACATGAACACTAAACAGCATGATGCTTAACAATTCCTGGGACAACACAGAAATGAAAACAAATTAAAAGATTCTTGTAAACAAATGAAAATGAAGATACATCTTACCAAAACCTTTGGGATGCCATGAAATCAGTACTCAGAGGGAAATTTATAGTTCTATGCACACACATCAAAAAGATAGAAAGATCATGAGTTAACAACCTAACAAATCACCTCAGGGAGCTGGAAAGGCAAAAGCACCAAAATCCTAACTTCAGTAGAAGAATTCAGATCACCAAAATAAAAACCCAAATATGGAACACAGGAGACAAAAATATCATAGAAAAAAATATCAATGAAACAAAAAACTGGCTCTTTGAAAGGATAAACAAGACTGATAGACTCTCAAGCCAGACTGACAAAAAAAAAGAGAGAGAAAGTCCAAATCAACACAATTGAAAATGCAAAATATGAAGTCACAACTGACCTTCATGAAATACAAAAGAATAGCCGGGCTTGGTAGCTCAGCCTGTAATCCCATGCCTTGGGAGTCTGAGGTGAGTGGATTGCCTGAGCCCGCGGGTTCTAGACCCGCCTGGGCAACTTGGTGAGACCTCATCTCTACAATAAATAAATAAATAAATAAACTAGCTGGGCGTGGTAGCACGCGCCTGTAGTTCCGGCTACTTGGAAGGCTGAGGCAGAAGGATCGCCGGAGCCCAGCAGGTCGAGGTTGTGGTGGCCGGGAGCAGCCACTGCACTCCAGTCTGGGAGACAGAGTGAGACTCCAACTCGAAAAAAAAAAGGAAAAAAAGAAATACAAAAGATTATCAGAGATTGCTATGTGCACCTGTATGGAAACAAACTCGAAAATCTAAATGAAATGGAGGTATTTCTGACATCACACAAACTCCAAGATTGAAACAAAAAGAAATTGAGACACTAAATAGACCAATAACAACCCAGGAAATTGATTCTATTGCAAGAAAACTACCTGCAAAAACAAAGCCCTGAACCAGAGAGGTTTCCAGCGGAATTCTACAAAAACATACAAGGAGGATCTGATACCAATCCTATTGAAAGTATTCCAGGCAATTGAAAAAGATGGAACTTTCCCCAAATCATTTTATGAAGTTAACGTAACACTGATACCAAACCAGGTGAAGACTCAACAAAGAAAGAGAACTACAGGCCAACATCTTTGATGAATATAGATGCAAAAATTCTCAACGAGATTCTAGCAAATCTGATCCAACAGCACATCTCAAAAATCATCTACCATGATCAAGTAGTCTTCATCTCCAGGATACAGGACTGATTCAACATCCACAAGACCAAAATGTAATTCAATACATCAACAGATGTGAAAACAAGAACCATGTGGTTATATCATTAGACATTAGATTTCAATAAAATCCAGCATTCCTTCTTGATAAAAACCCTTGAACACCTAGACATAGAGAGAACATACCTCAAAATAGTAAGAGCCATCTACAATAAACCCATAGGCAACATACTGCTAAACAGGCAGAAATTGGAAGCATTTCCCTGAAAACCAGAACAAGACAAGACTGCTCACTCTCACTCCTCCTGTTCAACATAGTGTTGGAAGTCCTAGCTAGATCAGTCAGAGAAGATAAGAATATCAGAGGTATCCAAACAGGAAAAAAGGAAGTTAAGCTGTTCTTTGCAGATGATATAATCCTATTCCTGGAAAACCTAAGGGAATCTGTCAAAAACCTCCTTGCACTGATAAGGACTTTGGAAAAGTCTCAGGGTATAAAATCACTGTGCAAAAGATTGTCGCATTGTTAAACATCAACAACAAACAGGCAGAGATCCAAATAAAAATACAATCCCATTCACAATAGGAAAAAAATAAAAAGAAATACCTTGGTATCTTCCTGACTAGAGAAGTAAAAACCTTTATAATGAAAAAACTACAAAATACTTGCAAAGAAATCCAAGAAGACATAAACAAATGGAAAAATATTCTATGCTCATGGATTGGAAGAATCAACATTGTTAAGATGTCTATCCTACCAAAGGCAATGTAGAGATTCTAATAAGAGGTAAGTGTAGTGGTCCAATAGTCTAGCCTTAAATTCAGTCTTGAGGCCAGAGAGCATATGCCTGTATTTATGATGTGTGTTTAGAAGGTAGGTGTATTCTTTAAAAATTTTTTTTCATGTTTTTGTTTATTTGTTTATATTTTAAAGTTGTGGGGTACAATTCAGGTTTAAATTGCCAACAACATTCTTTTCAGACCTTGAAACAATACAGAAATGCACTTGGAAACATAAATGGCCACGAATAGCCAAAACAATCCTTAGCAAAAGAGACAAAGCAGGAGATGTCACACTTCTAGACTTTAATTTTTTTATATGGCAACATTAATCAAAACAGCCTGTTATTGGTACAGGAACAGGCATATAGACTAACGAAATAGGATAGAAATTCCAGAAGCAAACCTCAATTTCTCAACCTACTAATTTTTGACAAAGTCTCCACTGACAACCACTGGGAAGAGGAGAACTTATTTACTAGATGGTGCTGTGAAAACTGTCTGACCACATGCAGAAGATTGAAACAGGACCCCCACCTATCATCATATACAAAAATCAACTCCAAATGGATCAAAGACCTAAAAATATATCTTAAAGTATAAAAATCTTAGAAAGCACAGGAGACACTTTACAAAAGTTGAAATAGGCAATTAATTCCTAATGAAAACCTCAAAAGCCCATGCCATAAGAGATAAGATGGACAAATGGGACCTCATCAAACTAAAAAGCTTCTGCAAAGCAAAAGAAACCATCAAGAGAGTGGGGAGACAGTCCACAGAATGGGCAAAACTATTTACCAGCTGTATGCCTGGCAAAGGCCTGACATTCAGGATGTACAAGGAACTCAAACAGTCCAAAAGGAAAATAACAAACAGCCCTACTTAAAAATGGGCAAGATATGAATAGACATTTCTCAAGAGAAGGCATATGAGCAGATATCAGATACATGAAAAAATAATCAGCCTCACTAATCATCAAGGAAACGCAAATCAAAACCACACTGAGATACCACCTAACTCCACTCAGGATGGTCATCATTAATAACTCAAAAAACAACAGATGCTGGAGAGGATGTGAAGAAAGGGGAATACTTCTACACTGTTGGTAGTTGTGTAAAATTTGTACAACTTCTGTGGAAAACAGTGTGATAATTCTAAAAGATCTAAAAAATTGACCTTCCATACAACCCAGAAATCCCCCTTCTGGGAACATACCTGAAATAATTTAAATCATTCTACAAAAAACATACCTTCCCACGCATGTTTATTGCAGCACTATTCACAATAGCAAAAACATGGAACAAATCATGCTGCCCATCGAAATAGAACTAGATAAATTAAATGCAGTACATATACACAGTGGATTATTACACAGCCATAAAAGTCAAAATTATGGACTTTGCAGCAACTTACATGGGTTTAGAGTCTATCATACACAGTGATCTATCACAGAAACAAAGAACTGAGTACATATTCTCACTCATACATGAATCCTGAACATTTGTGGTAATACTTCAAGAACTGGATTGGCAGTACTAGGACACTGCCAGGGGAGGCATAACTGTGGGGGGAGGGGACACACCATCAGTAAGTCTATCTAATCCCAAACCAGGTGAGGTGAGGATCATTGGGAGGCCCAAACTTCACCTGTATGATGACCACTTATGAACCTAATCCTAAATTGTACCCCACAACTTGAAAGTATAAATAAAATTTTTTTTAAAAGAATGCACATACCTTCCAAACACACATCATAAATACAAGCATATGGTCTCTGGTCCCAAGATTGAATTTAAGTCTAGACTATTGGACCACTACAAACACCTGCATCTTATTAGATTATGATTATGTGAAATTAAGGGCATTTAACATAATTATTATTATTATTATTATTTTGAGTTGGAGTTTCACTCTGTCACCCAGTCTGGAGTGCAGTGGCCGCTCCCGGCCACCGCAGCCTCGACCTGCTGGGCTCCGGCGATCCTTCCGCCTCAGCCTTCCAAGTAGCTGGAACTACTGCGCACGTTACCACGCCCGGCTAATTATTGATTTATTGTAGAGATGAGGTCTCTCCAAGTTGCCCAGGCGGTTCTCGAACCCACAACCTTCTTGAAGCTCATTATCTCTCACAAATCAACAAGCCAGATTATGGGTCCAGATCCCACAAGGAAAGCAAGATTCATTTTCACCCCACAGTGTGGTAGCCAGTCTACACTGGCCAAAGGCTCTTTTCACACATGTTTATTAATGTCACAAGCTTGTTGAGTGTAGTCTGGGTCTTTCCATGGACAGAGACACAGAGAAAAAAATGAATATTAGCTTTAATTAATGGCTCACATATCATCCTAAAAAGAAATATTGTTGGTCCTTTACAATTTACTTTTCATCTCCTCTCTCCCAATTTAGCAACATTGTTCATGAGGAATACCAATGCAACAAGAGCCCACAAGTTCAACCTGTGTGCACTGAGAAACGGGATTAGCATGGTTTCTAAAATTATTGTTTTTCGGGAGACACTTCAGCTCTTTGGGGGGGATTATAGGGTATTTTGCTTTAATTCTTAAGTATTTAGGTTACAGACTTTTCAGTCGGGAATTACTTTTATAATTAAGTACAGCATCAATAGAGATCCTATGGTTGTTGTTATATGTCAGCTTAGTTTCAAATGCATTTATATTGCTTGCAGATCCATAAAATATTGCAAGATAAAAGATTTAAACTTTAAAAAAAAAACCGTTGGAAAATAAAAATTGGAAAGCAAAGCAGTGTCGGAAATGTGGTTAATGAATAAACCAGCAATAAGACTGTACAAAATACAAACCGGTTATGTGGGAGACAAGCAAATGAAGTCAGAGAAAACATTTCCTATGGGTCTGCTCACATAAAATATTGTATCATGATGGCTAAAGCACAGTTCAGCAGAAACAATTGCTCTGGGCCCAGGATGATTTGTTCCAGGTATTTTGATGGCTTCCTTAATCCTGAATAGATTTTAGATTACATGGCAAAATGGGTGACTGCATTTCCTCCAGGCCATCTTCCATAAATATTATTATTATTATTAGCCAAGCATCTGAAAAGTATCATGCTTTTGAGATTACAATCACTGACCAGTGCCAGGAAAGCTGTAATTATACGATTTCGTGTACAAACAGAGCCTCTACTCTAAAAAGCAAGCGAATCTGTGTGCAGCACAAGCATCCTCATGGGAAAGCAGGTGTGGGACACAGACAGCAGAGCAGACCGTCGCCTTTCTGGCTGAAAACGTGCTCCTGCTGTGCTGGCCGGCAGTGCGAGGCTCTCCTTAGAAGGCACGCTGGGCCCGCCTCCATGTGGAGAAGAGTGGGGGACCAAGTCCTCCGCGGCATCCAGAGAGTGCCGGTCCGCGTCAGTCAGCAAACACGTCCAGTGAACGCGGCTGCCAGAGCCTTGGGTAAGAGAAGGAGCAGAAGAGGCGGGCCACAGGGGAGATGTCCCTGGAGAGCCCGAGGCGACAGCCAGCTCCTGCCATGCTGGCCGGGTCAGCCGGCCCACCACCGGGAGCTGGCTCAGACAACTGTGTGCGCAGGCCCGTTATGGAGCAGTCGACAGGCGGAGGGTGCAAGCACTTGTGCCTTTAACTGAGAAATCAACCGTTTACACCTGCGGAAAGCAGTAACTGGGGGCAGAGGTCCAGAGGCCACTTGATCGGCGAGGCCTGCTAGTGGGGCAACGCACGACCCCAATGCCTCGCGCCTGACGCCATCAGGAACCGGGCTGGCCACCACCTTCCTCCCTAGGGCGGGCTCCCGGCACGCGAGTCTGGCTCCGGGGGCCGGGGCAGGTCTCTTCCACGGTGGAATGTGAGGACGCGGCAAAGCATGAAGATAGCAAGGAAGCGGCACAGCAGAAAGTGTTCGCACCTACTGCAGGGAGCGGCGAGGGCGCCACCGCGTCAGGTACAGAAGTCCCGGATGTCCTGGTCGTATCTCGTGTGGTCCCGAGCATGCCGCACGGCGGGCAGCAGAGCCAGCGTTCTCCAGTGGGAAATGCACTGGAGAAGCCAAGGCTCAGGAACGCGAGAGGACAGTCTCACGTGGGTCATAAAGCACTGGATCTCTGGCACGTTCAAAGAGCCGGTGTGTGGTTGGTAATAAACTGAAGTCACCTAACTGGTGCGCGCGTCCTTTCCACTAGCGACTTGGCCTCAGTGGGTTTTCAGACAGACCAGGAATGTTCCGTCTTAAGGCCTTTTGCACACCTGGTTTTTCTCTTTGGGCCCACAAAGCTGCCGCTCCGCAGAGGCGGCTCACCCAGCCCCGGCTGAAGGCAAGTCTTTCCCCCAGCAAGCCCCTCGCTCTATGTCTTAGTCACAGGCACTTGTCCCGGCTGATGCTGTTTCATTTATGCATGTTCCCACGGGAGTTCTGTCCATTCCTGTCGGCATGCACTTGGTTCCATGATATCTCTGGTTCTCTGGGGAGAGACTTGGCACTGGGCATAATGGAAAGCAAAAAACTATCTGTCAAAGGAGTAGATGAGTGAATACCTGAGACGTTTTTTCCCTCAAGTTCAACCAGCCACAGATAGAACTTTGTATGATCTTTACAATAAGAACAAGAACAGCAGTAAATGCCGCCGCTGTATTTTCTGAACAACAGAACACGTCTGGAGGACGCACGAATTGAGGCTGGTTCTGACCAGCTCTTGATGAAACATTGCTTCTCTTCTATTTAAAAACGGTTTTTTTGGGGGGGGAGGCGGGACAAGCACAGAAAGAACCAGTCATCTAGGAGGAGGAAAGCTACACTTGCCTCACGGTGGCAGCCCGGCGGCCACTTGGTTCTCAGGCCCTTGCTACCAGCCCTGCATCTGGCCTTGTTAGGGCAGAAAAGCAGATAGGCATGTGAACTTAATGCTGGTCATTCTCACCCATCAGGAGACCAACCTACTTTTCCTTTCTTTCTCTCCCAACCTTACAGGTACATAGAAAATTGTCCCTTACAAATTAGCACCAAGAAAAAAGTACTGGAAATATGTTTGTGGGACATTGGCACATAAAAACACCAGCTCCTGACAGTATGACACAAGTTCACAAGCAATGGGGAACGCGACAGAAGAGACAGAATGCCTGGGGTGCGAGGATACAAGTGACCTAAAGGCAGTCTTTATGTAGTCTGCAATAGCATGGGTTTCAAAACACCAGAAGCCATTTGCTCACAATACTTACTTCATGCTTAGCTCGATGCTGCAGTATAAATTTTTTAATTAAAAAGATAAATGTTTCTTGGGCTGAAATGGAAGTCATCGCTGATTTTAAACAGGTGGTGGTGTTTTTCTCTGTCTCTGAAGACATCTCAGGACTTCCATCTCAGGACTTCCATCATCAAAGACTGAAAACTCCAGGTGGGCTGCGGTGAACACTAGTCTTCCCAGCCTCAGTTTCCAGAAGTCAGAGGCTCAAACTGCAGAACTGGGGGAAATTCTGTAACCTTAAGGATTATTTTCATCTCCCAGAGACAGTTGCTTTGTGCCTTCTCCCTCTTCCAGCCTAGACCTCATATGGCCCAGAACTGCAGAAATAACGAAGCAGCAATGAATGAGGCCCAATAAAATCTTTAGACTCACTTCCAAATGGAAAGGGAAGGAATATCCCAGGGAACAATAGGTAAACGGGGAGAATAAAACTAAACCCCAGGAAAATTATTTCCTTACAGACAAGGAATGCTCATTTATGGACAGTCATCTACAGTGTGACCATTGGGCCAAATGCACGGGGCTAGAATTATCTGCATTCTTTATATAATTTCATGTGTAAGATTTTGAAAATTTCTTAGATGTCAAAAAACCCCATTCTTTGAGTATTTAGATTTTCATTTCCAAAATTCAGAAACTGTTTTTTAAGGGTAAAAAAAGATTGCAATAAATCTAAATTTTGTGAAAGTCAAATAAAATACACTTAAACAGATGTGAATAATTGTGTATATATATTATATTAACACAGCATTAAAGATATGTCTGTGGCACATGGGCTTTAAACAAGTTGTCAATGGTAACACAGTTTTCACTTCAGTTTCTAACTTAATTTCTGATGTACACACACACCTATGCACACCTGGAAAGATCTGTTACTGTTTTTAAGAAAAGACTATTGTCAAAGTTCTTACATACACCTGCATATCATGAATGAATTAAAACCAAGTCTTTTGCTCATTTCACTTCAAAATCATGTTACTGTACTGATCTGGTATTCCTTCCTTTCTACAATCTGATCTTCTTAAAATACTTTCTTAAAAACACAAAATAATCATATTCAAAGTTTGGATGAAATTATTTTATCTTTAATTTGTTTAAGGCACTTTTTATGCTCTTTTATTGGGTACTCTGTGTGAATATCTGTGTGTGTGAGTGTTTATTCAAGATTGACAGACTAAATTTGAAAGACATTCATCGACTTTTGCCTACCAAGAATTTTCTGATTTTCTTAGGGTTTTAAAGTCCCAGAATAACCTATAATTTAGGTTTGTTATTGTTCTCTCTCTAGCTCTGTCAATCTCTCTCTCTTTCTCCTCTCTCTCTCTCTCTCTCTCCCCCACACACACACACACACACACACACACACACACACACACACACACTTGGTGCTGACAACTCTGAGATTCCAGATGGTCAAGAAAAACAGAATTACCTTAACATCTTTTAAGCTTGAAGTGCACTAATATATCAGTGAATAGCAATGTGGCTGTGTCATTACAGACAAAATTATAGCCTTCTCTATTTCCAAGGAACAACATGCAGGGATAAATTTATGCAAAATGTCAGAAGCAATAATTAAATATATTTCAATAGAATGACCTTATAATTTTTGAACCTAAGTAAGACAAAGCTATAAGAGATAGCCAAGTTTCAATACATTTGATGTTAATACCTTTGTCTTGTGGTATTAAGAACATGAAAGAATACAAAAAAATGTTTTAAGTTCAAAGTTTTTTAAAGTTAGATGGAAAAGGCATTTATTGGCATTCCAACAAAGTTTTAAAATTTAATTAGAAAATGCATATACATTTCTTAAGAGCTAAATACATTCTACACATAAACAAGTGAAAGTCATAGGTAGGAGGGCAGTTTTGTAACTGGGAAATCTAGTTCCATTAGATCCAGGGGATGTGAGCTATGTAACTTACTCTTGGAGCTTGGGTCTCTAACATAGAAACTCCAAATAAGCTTCTGTTAGCAGGGCATAAAAAAAATCAGCCACTATCCTGACAAAAGTTTCAATCATAATAAATCTTAGTCATATAGGATGGTGTTCTCTTCCTCAGCAGTAAGATTTAGAACTCAGAAGTGAATGTTCTGAGTAGCTTCAGTTGCCGGATGGTCACTGCTTTCTTCATGTGTATGTTTCTCCTCTGTCTCAAGAGGGTTTATCATTAAACCCAGAAATATTTAAAACATTAAAAGTCCAAGTAAAGATAGATTGGCATTGGAAAGAGACCGATCTGCTTGGAAATGTATACATGGCAATATTTAAGAAAATTTGGCCCAGGAGAGTAATAATTTTAAAGGTGCAAAATCAAATGTGAAACTGAGTACTTGATACAGATATTTGATTTTAAATTTTATAATAATGTCATGAAGAATATTGGGATATTTGGTCAAACATTTGCATTCATCATTTTTAATGTTATAAAATTAACATTAATGAGAAATGTCTGTTTATGCAGGTAACTGAAAAACTTAAAAGTGAAAGAAAATATATTACATTTAGAAATGCTGATGAATTAGAATAATAGCTTCCTAATTTCAAATTAAAATATATGATTAATTGCTTGATTTTGACATACTATTTTTAATTGATAGCTTATTATTTATGTACTCTTTTAGAACAACTGAATGAGTTTATGGGCCACTATAATTATTAATTAGATTTATAAATGTTATTTAGATACTTGGGGAAAATTACTGTCATACATTTGAAGCATTTGAAATAAAATAAATTGTACAACTTTATAAATACATTTAAAGATATTTAAGTGTCTTACATTTGTGAACAAGATCAAATATTATCCATAAACCTCTAAAATAATGGTTAAACATTTTTAGATTTATAAAAAAATGAGTTATTAAAAAACTTAAGGAGAGACTAGATTTCTAAATACACAAATGTAATAAATTGAATATCAAGCATTAAAATAAGCTTCAAGTTTTCTCTGCATAAAAAAGGCAGCTAAACTCATAAGAAATCTGCATTTGTCTTAATAGAAAATTGCGTACTGTTTAACAGAGATAATTTATACACCCTTCCATGCATTCTTAAAATTCCAAGGAACTTCAAGGTGTTGAGGAGTTTGTCTTCTGAGACAGATCCTATCAGTTCTGCAGACAACACCAATGAGTTGAGCCATCCCTCCATGCACTTGTGTCCTCCATGGAACAAACTTCTCAAAGTCTTTCATTGCAGTGAACACAAATATTTGTTCTCTTCACTCCTCATATTCTAATGACAGTGGCTCTGCAGAATAAGTTTAGACTGACGAGTTTATATGTGTATTATTATAAATTCACAAAGAACTCCTTTTCACTTATTTTCTTATAATGTTCTTTCCTTTTGCTGTATAGACAGAGTAAGGGTGAAACTCATTAGGAAGTATTCCCTACAGAGAAAATGTTTATGAAAGCTTGTTCCTGTGCTCTTTTTTTTTAAAAATAAAAAGTAATTGAAAGTTTCTTTAAATGGATTTTTCTTAAGAGAGTAGAGAAAAAAATGTTTTCATCACAAGTGCTTTTACCAAGCAACCCAAAATATATGGCATTTATATTAAACAAGTAGATTAACATTTGATTGCCAACATTTGGGTTCATATAAATTTGTTATCATTACTCTCAACTGGATGCCCAGTGTTGCCTAAAAAAAAAAAATACTGTATTTATTTTGTTCAATTTAATTCCTTTCCCTTCAAAATGATTATTTCAATATTTTTCCATAAACTTAACTCTCTGAATTTCCCTTTGCTCTTTGTCCTTCTTGCCTTTTTCTTCCTTAAGACAATCAGAAGCCAAGTACAGGAAGTTGTGTTGCACCCTTTTCTAAACCAAGCCAACGCCAATCTGCACTGTGACCACTTCCTCTACTGTTCAGGAACGTCACAAAATCAATTACGCAGTTTCTTTCATCTCAACCAAATTATCCATGTAACCCCATTTTCCTGACTGTTTTCTCCTAAACTTTTCAGTAGTATTGTCAAAATTCCTCATCCTAAATTTTTATCTCTTATCTAACGTTCTACAGAGTCCAATCTGATTGCTTGTTTCTATGACTCAACCAAAATAACTGCATACATTATGAAAACAAAAGAGCTAGTCACCATTTTAAAATCTAAAATATCAATTATTGACTATGCAAGATTACTAGATGCAGTCTACCATACTTTTAAAATATATATATATGTGTGCGTGCATACACACAAACACACACACACAGAGAAAGAGAGAGAGAGAGAGAATTTTCCATGTGCTATCAGTTGTATTCCCTGGTGAAAGGCACAGGGAACAGCCAGAAGGACGTCTCCCGAGATGGCACCAACCCTATAGGGAACCTAACAAAGACAACAAAGGCCGTAAATTCCTGCCTTTTCCACACCCGCGAAACTTAAACTCATGCACAAATATTATCTCCCTATAGGAATACTGCCTCATAGCTCCCTCCAATAAAGACCCTAAGATGGCTCTGGCTGGCACGGCCAGGCTCAGAGAGCACAGGCCGCCCCCTCCCAAACCGATAAATACAGACCTCTCTCTCGCCCTCTCTTTCTCAGTCTCCTTTTTCCCCCCAGGTGGTTACAGACCTCCTTCCCTCTCTCTGTAGCCACTGCTCTATTAAACCTCTTGGCCTCAAAGGGTATTGAGTCTCACTGGCGCCATCGTCCTTCATTGGTGCTGTGACCGGTCGGGAGCCCTCTCGCCCAAGGCGAGGCCCCGTCCCGTTGCCGATAGCACTCGCCCCTTGAGGCCTTCGCCCACTTTCTTGAATGCCAGCGCCGCATCCATCACCACCTCAGATTGGTAAGTGCCCCTTCCTGAAAAACCTAACAACCTCCCCGGGATAACCGAAAGGGACTGACCATTGTTCATCTGGCAGCTCTTTCAGCCCTGGGTGAGGGGGGGACCACACCCTGCCTAGGCTTTCAAAGCCACAGCGGACCCCCTACTGGTTTTTCATTCTCCCGCCTAAGACTCTAAAACCACCTCTTTAACTCCTATTAGCATTCAAAAAAGTGGGCAGAGATTTCCCTCCCTCCCCTCCCACTTTGACTCATTCAACTCTTGGCCTTAACGGGTGTTAGGTCCCACCATGAATCGGGCCTTTCTCACCCTTGTGCAGGTCTCTTCCCCCCTGGGCAGGATCCCGATTCGGCGCCTGTGACCAACCCTGCTCTCTCACACTCCCCCCACCCTTCTGAACGCTCCAGCCACATTCACACTAGCACTCGTTGAATAGGCAAGTCCCCATCTCCTAACAAGGGAGTAAAAACTATCCAGGAAAATCTGGAGGGAATGGACTTTAAAACCCCTCCCCTTCCGGCCCCCGGGCAAGGAAAAACACACCCGCCTCAGCTCTCAAGACCTCTGCAGACCCTAAGGGCTTCTTCTTCTACTTTATCTCTCTCAAACTTTAAAAACTCCCACGGCTGTGGTTTACAGCGGGTCCCAGGGGCCCCACGGCTGTTAACCCATGGCAGTCAATAAAATTCTCTCTGTCTCTTCCCCCCCTCCCTAAGGAACCCCATGGCTGTTGGGCCAGTCTGTTGGCCCACAGCAGATTCTAAGGGGGTCTCACATCAAAACTCTCTTCGGCTGGCAGTAAAGATACCCCCTACCCGCCATCTCAGTCAAGTGTTCTCTGTCTGATTCAGGAAATCTCAGCGCTGGGTAACTTGACCCCTTGGTTCTCCAGGAGAACTCAGGCTGTGCCAAATTTCTGTGATGACAGACTTTGGACAGCCACACTTCTTGGACAGCTGACTCTTCAGGGGACGCCCCATTGAGTCTGACTGTTCCCCATGGGGGGCTCATCTTCTCTGCTGGCTGATTCTCCTCTCAAATGCCTTTTAAACAATCTCTCTACTCTCTCTCTCTCTCTCCTAATATTAAGCCCAAGCATCTCATTTGCCTCTGTACACAGGACTGGCCTACATATCCCTTAGACAATCAAAATCAGTGCCCCCCCAGGGATCCCTCAATCGTGATATTATCAGGGATTTATATAACTTTTGTAAGCGTTCAGAAAGGTGGGTGGAGATTCCCTATGTCCAATCCTTTTCTCTCCTCCGTGAACATCCTCGGCTGTGTCTCACCTGTAAACCCCCCTAACCTCCACCCCCCAAATCATGCTAGCATCTACTGCTTCCCCTGTAACGTCCCTTTCTCCCATTGTTCCAAGCATGTGTAAGCCTCCTCCTCTAGATTACCCTCCTGCTACAGACCCTGCAAATTCTATTTCTGCTCCCTCCTCCTCCGTCTCAGATTTCGAGCCTGCAGATGAACCTCCCTGTATAGGCAATGCAAAGCTCCCCCGCCCCCCTTCAACCCCTCCCACTTCTGCTCCAGAAGTTCAACCTATATATCCTCCCCTTCCAACCGCTTCCCAGTGCAGTCCTCTGGTAACCCGATCCAAGGCCACATCTGTGGTCCTAGCACCCTTCCGCGAAGTAGCAGGCGCAGAGGGTATTGTCCAGGTGCACGTCCCCTTCTCTATCTCAGACCTCTCACAAATAGAAAAACGTCTTGGATCATATACAACTAATCCTACCACTTACATTAAGGAGTTTCAATACCTCATCCAGTCCTATAGCCTCACTTTTCATGATATATACCTAATCCTTTCCAACACCCTGCTTCTGGAGGAACGTAGGAGAGTCTGGGAACAGGCTAGAACATACGCAAATGAAATTCACCAAGCCACCCAGCTCACCCCCTAGGTGCAGCGGCTGTCCCAGACCAGGATCTGGTCTGGGATTATAACTCTCTTGCCGGCATCGAGTCCAGGGACCGCTTCTCTACTTGCCTCCTTTCTGGGCTGCGTAGGGCTGCACAAAAAGCAGTTAATTTTGAAAAACTTCAGGAAGTTATTCAGGACAAAGATGAGAATCCCTCTAACTTTCTCAGTCGACTCACTAGGGCACTTCAACAGTATACCCACATAGATCCGGACTCCCCTGATGGCTGGCAACTCCTAATGACATATTTTTTCTCCCAAAGCTATCCAGACATTAGGGCAAAACTAAAAAATCTTGACAGAGGCCCCCTCACTCCCCAACCTTTAAAGTGTTCCACAACCGGGACGAAAAGGCAAAAAGACATAAGTATCAGATGCTGGCCCAGGCCCTCCAGGGAGCTAAGGGTTCCTTTGGTGCCACCCAAGGTGGTGGCAATGCCCGAACCCAGTGACAACCACCAGGACCCTGCTTCAAGTGTGGGCAACCAGGACATTGGGCACGAGGATGTCCCAACCCCAGAGTGCCCCAAAAGCCATGTCCCAAGTGCGGTCAGGCAGGACATTGGGCAATGGACTGCCCCGGTCCCCAAATAGGGACGGTGTCAACCTCCAGTCCTGCTTTAGACCTGTTGGGTATGGCAGCGACCTTGGAATGATGGGGCCTGGGGTCTCCCTGCCTGACACAAATCTCAAATCGTCGGGAGCCCAGTGTCACTATAACGGTTGACGGGTGCCCCATCCATTTTCTCCTGGACACCAGAGCCACCCTTTCCGTCATATGAGAACTTTGGGGCCCAACTTCCCCGTCTAAGTCCCCTATAGTCGGGGTAGGGGCCAGTCCATCACTCCACGCATAACTCCTGCAGTTACGTGCATTTTTGCAAACGTCCCCTTCACTCATTCCTTTTTGGTACTGCCTCAATGTCCCGTACCTCTTATGGGCAGGGACATTCTAGCCAAATTCCAGGCATCCATCACCTTTAACCCAAGTGCAGCCCTTACCAACCCATCCCCCACAAACCCCTTTTTAGCACTTCTCACTACTGA
The DNA here is from genome assembly GCA_027257055.1 of Cephalopachus bancanus. Lineage (NCBI taxonomy): Eukaryota > Metazoa > Chordata > Mammalia > Primates > Tarsiidae > Cephalopachus > Cephalopachus bancanus. Next base: position 62,000 of record JAPVLO010001468.1, on the reverse strand, counting down.
AGAGTCCCCAACGGACTCACTTCCTCCTTTACCCTCTTCTGTAGTAAATCCCCAAGTATGGGACGTAAACTCCCCCTCCCTAGCGCACTGTCCCCCAGTTCACATTCAGCTCAAAAACCCCTCTGTCTACCCCAACCAACGGCAATATTCTCTTCCTACCTCCAGTATCCTGCGACTTCAACCTGTCATCAACTCTTTACTGCAGAAGGGGTATCTGTGCCCTACCAACTCCCCATTTAACACGCCCATTTTAGCGGTACGAAAATCAGACGGCACTTACCGCTTAGTACAAAATCTAAGACTCATTAATGCGGCTGTCATCCCCATTCACCCGCTAGTCCCCAATCCTTATACCATTCTATCCTCAATTCCCCCGACTGCCACTCACTTTTCAGTCCTCGACCTTAAAGACGCATTCTTCACCATCCCTCTGGCAGCAGACTCACAAAACATCTTTGCATTCACGTGGACTGACCCAACATCTTGCCATTCACAAGTCACCTGGACAGTCCTGCCACAAGGGTTTCGAGATAGCCCCCACCTGTTCAGTCAAACCTTAGCAGCAGATCTTAAGTCTCTCTCACTTACCAAATCCACCCTTATTCAGTATATGGACGATCTCCTTCTGTGTAGCCCTTCCTTAGCTGATTCTCAAATGGACACTGCACTCACTCTTAACTTTCTAGCAGAAAAGGAATATCGGGTATCCCCTCAAAAAGTCCAACTGTCTGCCACACAAGTCACATATCTGGGGGTAGCCATCTCACACTGACAAAAGGCCATAATGATGGACAGAAAAGCGCTAATCCAATCCCTAAACATACCCAAGACTAAAGAGGAGATCCAATCATTTTGGGGGCTGGCTGGATACTTTCGGGCGTGGATCCCCAACTTTGCTCTACTTGCAAAGCCACTCTGTACTCTCATGAAGAGAGACCCCAATGAGCCACTCCTAACACCCTCCTCTGTCAAACAACCTTTTATTGCCCTTCAGCAAGCCCTCATAAAGGCCCCCACTCTCCATCTGCCAGATATACACTGACCTTTCATCTTGTATGTGCACAAAAACAAAGGGGTGGCCCTGGGAGTCCTAGGGCAGGTTTATGGACAGGCGTTCGCCCCAGTGGCCTATCTCTCAAAGCAGCTAGACCACACCATCCAGGGCTGGGCCCCATGTCTGTGAGCACTGTCTGCCACCCACATGCTGGTGTGCAAATCCAAAAAACTCACCTTCGGGGCCCCTATCACAGTAACCTCCCCCCACCATCTACAGCACCTTCTAAGCTACAAAGGCCTTCAAACGCTATCCCCGGTTGAGTCCTATCGCTCCTTGTCTTCTTTTTACAAGATCCCTCCATATCCTTTCAAACTTGCACGCCCCTAAACCCAGCCACGCTGCCCCCTCCCTCCACAGCCCCACCAAAACACGACTGTGTAGAAGCTGTGGAGGCTCTCCTCCCTTGCCCGGTTCACATCCAGGAGGGCCCTTTGCCCTCCCCCTCCTATACTTGGTTCACTGATGGCAGCTCCTTCCTACACAACGGGTCCTGGGTTGCGGGATATGCTATCACCTCTATTACACATGTCATTGAAGCAAAGCCTCTCCCACCAGGCACCACTAATCAACAGGCAGAACTTATAGCTGCCACTTGAGCGTTCCAGTTAGCGGCTGGACACTCCCTCTCAATCTACACTGACTCCAAATATGTTTTCCTCATTCCTCTCTCACACTCGGCCATATGGAAGGAAAGGGGGTTACTGACTACCAAAGGCTCAGCAGTAATTAACGCTAAACTAATCTCCAACCTTCTCACCACCTCTCTGCTTCCCACCAATATTGGCATTTCTCACTGCAAGGCCCACCAGTCCGACTCCTCACTCATAACTCAGGGAAACTCCAGGGCGCATAACACGGCCCGACAAACAGCCTTGGGGTACATCCCCAGCGTGGCCCAAAAAGCAGCCTCGGGGTCCATCCCCAATATGGCAGCTGTTACCTGCCCTGGTCCAAACCATACGCCTCCCACTAATTCACCATCACCAAACCCCCCCTCTATCTCCAACCTCATCCCATATCTACACTCAATCTTCCATACCAATCCCTCTGCTCTAATGTCTTTCCTAAAAAGCTTCTTCACCCTCAACCCCCACCATATAAAACTTATAAAAACCATTATCTCTCAATGTTCTATCTGCCAGTGAACTAATCCCCATACCCCCCTTTAAAAACCCGGGGAAACCCTTTTCCCCCGCATCAGGTCCGGGGTCAGCTTCTGGGTATGGACTGGCAGGTTGACTTTACTGTCATGCCCTCAGTTTGCAACATCAAATACCTCCTCGTCTTGGTCGACACCTTTTCTGGATGGGTAGAGGCATACCCCACCACAAACAAACGAGCAGCAACTGTAGGGTCCATCCTTGCCAATCACATAATTCCTAGGTTTGGTGTCCCTTTATCTCTCCGGTCTGATAACGGACCCGAATTTACCTCACTAGTGGTACAATCCTTAACAACCGACTTCCACATTAACTGGCATTTCCATATCCCATACCACCCACAATCGTCCGGAAAGGTTGAGCGAGCCAATCGCACCCTCAAAGACACTCTCACCAAATTATCCCTCAAACTCCATCAAAACTGGGTCTCCCTCCTCCCACTGGCCCTCTTCTGCATGTGAGTTCTCCCAAAAAAACCGTCCCAACTCTCACCTTTTGAAGTGATGTATGGCCATCCAGCGCTGCCCCCAGGAGTCCCCACTGCAACCCCTCTGACACCTAATCACATACTTTACCCCCTCTTGTCCTTCATTCGTTCCCACATTTGGGAATATCAAAACCTCTTACCTGTCTCGTCCAAAGGTCAAATCCCACCTCCTCTTATTCCTGGACAATGGGTCTATTTTTCTGATCCGGAAATTAAAACTCACCTTAACCCAAAGTGGTCTGAACCTCTTCAAGTAGTTTTATCCACTCCCATGGCAGCAAAACTTATCACAGCCCAACGTCAGGTTACCCCATGGATTCACATTTCCCGTCTTAAACCTGCCACCCCTCCTTCCTCACAATCCACCCATAATAATACTTGTCCACCCACCCACAGGTACACCTGCTCCCAGGTTCCAGATCAACCACTTAAACTTCACCTGTCTTGACTCACCACTCATCCCCACCCAAATCCAACCCAACATCCTGGATACAACACAGAAAACTTGTGACCCTTGGCCCCTCTCCTTTCTTGGCCTGATCGCCATTCTACTTACTATATTACTCACCTGCTCAGCACTCACAAACTGGCCGCCTGCAACAAAAATTCTGTTAGCTACTACCTATCTCTTAATTGTCACCAACTTTGTTCTCATCAGATGTCTTCCTTAAAGACCAAAATAACCCCCCGGGTTTTTCCTCCAGTTATGGTTTAACCATATTCATATTAATAAGCCTAGCCAATAACTTTACAATATCATGGGGCATGGCTGATTGGACTTGCAACCGATGCATCTCTGCAGGAAAACCCAGACTCTACCAGCTGATCTCCAGTATGTGCTATTATCAAAAATTTTCTTGCCAACTAGGGACACAAAAATACTGGGCAACAATGTTAAGAGACTTCCAAGCGGGCTGCCCAGGCAATAGGGGCACAGTCCGCTGCTGGGAGCAAGACCCCCCACCAAAACCCCAAAACAAAATACCCCCTTACCCCACTGGATCTTCATCCATCCATTCTTTTGTCCAGGCATCTTGCTACGAGCAAGCCTCGGTCTGCCTCAGACCAACCAACCAGCAGCCTGGATGGGACGAAGCCTGGGACAACATTCTGGGTATTCTTGTCCTGGGAAACAGGGAGAAAAAATCTGCTGGAACCTCAGACTTCCTGTGGGGAGATCAGATGGGGGAGGGGCGCAAGATTATGCTGAACGGCAAAACACTAAGCGGGTTATGGAAGAGCTCATTCAACATTTCAATGGGCCAGTTTTGGTGCGCCCCAACCTCCCAAAACCCCGGGGCCCTTATCAGACAGATCCGGAACTTCTTCCAGTCCTTAGCCAAACCCATACCCTGTTTAACCTCACTAACTCTGACCTAGCAAAGGACTGCTGGCTATGCCTCAAGTCCGGCCAATCCTGGGTCTCCCCGGTCCCGGTCGCTGAAAATTGGACCCTCCCTATACCTCTAACCCAATGTACACCTTCACTACCACATTTTAACATCCCTCTCCCACATGACTTGCCCACGGCCCAGTGTATAACACGAAATGGCACTCTGGGAGTCGGACGGGCCCCCCCTTGCCTCTGCACACAATCACTTGTGGTCCAATCAAATAACACCCTCTGCCCCCCATTTAACGGAACTGCCTTCCTATGTGCCACTACCATCTACCCGGTCTTGCCCCCCAACTGGTCAGGGTCCTGCATTCTTGTCATCCTCCTCCCTGCCATTGTAATAACACCCCGGGAACCAAAGCCTGCCTGGCCCTTTAGTGGGCTCCTCAACATCACGAGTAAGACGGGCAGTTGAGCTCATACCTCCGCTGGTGGGGCTGGGCATCACCGTGGCCATGGGAACGGGGGCAGCAGGGCTGGGGTCCTCACTTCACTTCTACAAGCAGCTCTCCTCCCAACTGATTGAGGACATACAACAGGTGGAAGACACAGTACTAGACTTACAAACACAACTAGACTCCCTGGCTAACATGGTCCTCCAAAATCGACGGGGACTAGACCTACTAACAGCAAAAGAGGGAGGAATATGCCTGTTTCTTAAGGAGAAATGTTGCTTCTATGCCAATAAATCAGGAATAGTCAAGGATAGAATTAAAAAACTACAAGAAAATCTCCAAAAATGAAGAGAAGACCTGATCGGAGGCCCATTCTCAGGGTGGTGGCAACCCCAGCTCCTAATGCGGCTTTTTCCTGTTCTAACTCCACTAATTGCTATATTTATCCTCTTGTCAGCGGCTCCATGTGTTTTTAGGTTTCTCCAACAGTGCTTGGCAGAGCTCTCTCGAATAACGGTCAACCAATTACTATTACAGTCATACTCGCATCCAAACCACCTCTGACCCCATACCAGCCTTAATTACTTAACAACTATCAACCTGTTACAATAAAACCCAGGGTTATAACAGCCCATAACAACCCAGTTTTTATCTAATTTTTTCTTTTAGATATGCTCTCTTCCAGGTTCTCTATCTACCTCCACAGTCTGCTTCAAGACAGCTGGCTACTACTGCCCTTGTGCCTGCTGGAGGAGTGGCCGGAACAAGTCGCCATTCTACATCTACAAAGGACCTTTATAGACTCTCGCCTTCAGAAATCTTCACCTTCAGCACTTATCTCTGGGCCCTGTTCTGGCTGGTTCTGTGCCCCTCCCCCACCTCACCCCACAACATCCAAATCCAGCAGGAAGCAGCCAGAAAGAATAACGACACCCCTTTCCCAAATAAACAGAAAAGGTGGGAATGAAAGGCACAGGGAACAGCCAGAAGGACGTCTCCCGAGATGGCACCAACCCTATAGGGAACCTAACAAAGACAACAAAGGCCGTAAATTCCTGCCTTTCCCACACGCGCAAAACTTAAACTCATGCACAAATATTATCTCCCTATAGGAATACTGCCTCATAGCTCCCTCCAATAAAGACCCTAAGAAGGCTCTGGCTGGCACGGCCAGGCTCAGAGAGCACAGGCCGCCCCCTCCCAAACCGATAAATACAGACCTCTCTCTCGCCCTCTCTCTCTCACTCTCCTTTTTCCACCAGGCGGTTACAGACCTCCTTCCTTCTCTCTGTAGCCACTGCTCTAATAAACCTCTTGGCCTCAAAGGGTATTGAGTCTCACTGGCGCCATCATCCTTCACCTGGGAAGGAGAATGTCAGATGAATACTAGCAAGAAGGATACCCTCTAGGGAATTCACTTGGGATCAATAACCAGGAAAGTAGAGAGAAGCATGAAAGGGCAAGGAGAGAAAGTAGGTTGTACCCAGTTTCAGTTCATAAAATGTCTGATGTTAAAATTACATTTCAGAATTGTATAAAGGCCCAGTTATAACTAGGATGAGCAGACTGGGCCTTTCTATACTGCACACTGATCAGTCATTGGTAACAGCCCACCTCTTGATAAGGAACACACTTGGAAGGCAGATTTTCACTTAAGGCGATCCCCAAAGAGGGTTGTTGCCACAGCTTCCATCATACAATGAAACCCCATCCTCAGGATGTTCCTTACACCTCTGTAACACTAGCTTCTAGGTTGTTCTTTAACAGTGCCTACTCTTCTACCTAATTTTTAAGTGTTGAAGTTCCTCATATTTCCTCTTTATCATCCTTCTTACAATGTACTCTCAAGGCAACCTTATCTACTCCCATCCTTTTAAAAAATAATTATAAATTGAAGTAACCCAAATCTACAGCAATACCAGATATTTCTTCTAGCTCTATATATATTTGCAAAACCAATTTGTAGAATTCTATTCATGCTTTTTCCCCACCTCCTGTTACTTCCCAAGCAAACTTTTTATTTTTATTTTTTCTTGCTCTGTACACAAAAGTTAGAATTATATCTTTAAGAACACAATGAGGCCATGTTACCCTTCTGCTGAAACCTTTCAGAGTCTTCTCAGGGCCCCTCAGATAAGGTAAAGCATTCTCACCATGACTATTCCAAATCACTGCACATTCTGATTCACATTTTTTCCATAAATTGATCTCCAGGTTGGTTTTACTTATTCAGACTTCCTCCCTAAGGTTTTCATGGGACTAATCTTGAATTTATCCTTAATGTCTCAGCTTACATGGCATTTCTGTAGAAAATCCTTCATTCATTTTTCCAGAGTAGTTCAGAGATTTTGTTCTAGAATCTTGTTCCATTATTATGTTTATTTAAAAGGCGATTAAAATTGTTTATTTGATTCTTTTGATTAATACCATTTTTCCTGCTTGACTGGAAGTTCCAAAAGGGCATGGGAAAGTCTTCATTATTTTTCAGTCTATCTCCAGTGCCTAGAACAAGACCTGATACACAGAAACAGTCATGTGTGTGTACACACTGAGAAGCACACAACTAAAGAGCACACACACAATGACTTGAACATTTCTGTGCATTTTTAACTTAGCATTTGTTTTAACATTAAACATAGTATGGACAACATGGGAGTATCAGAATGATGCAGATAAGCAAACACTTCTGAGTTATGCAACAGGCAGGATGCACAATCAGAATTAGTTTCAAGGCCTATTGTATGCAAAGGAGATGGATGAGCATACCTGAGGACAAAAGAAAATCTCAATAAAAATACAAAGTAAAAATCAGAAGATAGCGCAAAGGAGGCCAAATCACTTGTTTTCCTGAAGTAATCTGAATGGTTAAGCTACAAAACAGGTATGGCTAAGTTCATTACAGCAAAGTGTTCAAATAAGCACTGGAAAGCAAATGGAAAGGTTTATCTTGCCTTTCCATATGAAAAGAGGTCTGAGCCAGACTCAGTGGATCAGCCTGTAATCCTGTGCCTTTGGGAGGCTGAGGTGAGTGGATTGCCTGAGCCTGCGGGTTCAAGACCTGCTTGGGCAGCGAGACCTCATCTCTACAATAAATCAAAAATCAGCCGGGCGTAGTAGCGCATGCCTGTAATTCTGGCTACTCAGAAGGCTGAGGCAGAAGGATCGCCGGAGCCCAGCAGGTTGAGGCTGCGGTGGCCAGGAGCGGCCACTGCACTCCAGTCTGGGTGACAGAGTGAGACTCCAACTCAAAAAAAAAAAAAAAAAAAGAAAAGAGGTCTGAAGTGATAAACAATATTCTGTAGATGAGAAATCAGATATAAAAAAGGAAAGAAGCTTGCTCTAAAGCATCTGTCTAAAAAAAGAGTGTATTTAAACTTTGAACTACTTGTACCCCACAACTTTAAAATACAATGAAAATTTTAAAACTCAAACTAATTTCTTTCCGACTTCCAAATGTACAAAGTCTACCATACCAACCTTACACCAAAGAAATGTGAAGTCATTTAGAATAATAGTTATTAACTGATATTTTTTCAGGGGCAGAATTAACTACCTCACTCTAACTTTAGAAATTTAAGTTTAGCCGGGCTCGGTGGCTCAGCCTGTAATTCTATGCCTTTGGGAGGCTGAGGTGAGTGGATTGCCTGAGCCCGCGGGTTCAAGACCCGCCTGGGCAACTTGGTGAGACCTCATCTCTACAATAAATCAAAAAATGAGCCGGGCATGGTAGTGAGTGACTGTAGTTCCAGCTACTTGGAAGGCTGAGGTGGAAGGATCACCAGAGCCCAGCAGGTCGAGGCTGTGGTGGCTGGGAGCAGCCACTGTACTCCAGTCTGGGTGACAGAATAAGACTCCAACTCAAAAAAAAAAAAAAAGAAATTTAAGTTTAAAAAAAGAATGAGAAACATAACTTTGAAAGAGAGTTATCTTTTGAAAGCTGGTAAAACAATACAATTACTTTAGGCTTTTGTATTTTTGTTTGAAAAAGTGGAGTTAAATCTATGTTAGAGGGTGAAAAAGACATGTGTATTAAAAATGTGCCAATGCTGTAGGTCTTAGGATAACACAAGATCAAATGAAATTCTCCATCACGTCTGTTGCTTCCTGATAAGATTGGCTTCAACTGATAACAAACTCAGGCTTGCCAATGTGTGTAGGACTGCTCAGCACATCATGATGCTGTTCTGCAAAATGTACTCTGTGCAATATGGCTTGTGGACTGAAGGTTCCTTTACTTAATTGTTCTCAACTAGTGTATGCCTTGGAATGAGAGCACATCAGACATTACAGCTTAACAGATGTCTGAAAGGAAAAAAGGAGTTTCTGGTTGCTCTGAAACAGTCTGCTGGTTAGTTTATGGCACAGCACGTCTAAACACATTTAGCTTCACATCATCAGTTTTAAACCTCAGCTAAGAAACAGAGAATCATACATGAGTAATCTACTCTGGATCATACTAGAATAATCCATGCTGAGATAATAATATGTATCTTCCTTGGGCTAAATATAAACAAAGAGTTTAGTATATGTGCATTAATTTAACATCTTAATTTTAAAATGTTAAACATGTGGACTCTTTTATATACTAAACAGGCACTGTCCTAGGAAAAAAGAACTTAGAATAAAAAATATAAAAGATACGTTGAGAAAAGATACGGGAGACTGCCTGAGTCCCTGGGGTAAGAGACCAGCCCAGGGATGTGACCACACCTCGTCTTGGCGAGAGGGCCCCAAAATTGAGTAGGTGCAGTGGCCCCCAGTGTTTAGGTTCCTCGGGGGCTGAGGGGGGAGGACCGCCTCACCCCACAGGTTGAGGCCCTGGAAGGCACAATTGTGCTGCCATGCACCAGCCCAGCAACCGAGACTCTGGCAACAAAAAAGACGCCTCCAACATGTGTCACGACCGGCATCCACGGCACCTCAGGGAAAGTTCCACATGGCCCTGGGATGATGGAGTGATCGGGAAAGAAAATGGTGCTCCCCCCACCCAAAGGATGCACACCTGGCGACCGGAACCTGGGCTGACTGTGGCATTGCTGGACCTCCTTGATCGCTCTATGCCTGACGGCTGCCCTAACTCAGGGCAGTCTGTTCTGTGAGCTCACACGTGTCTTTGCTGTGGTCCATGAGTGTGGAGTTTGGAGGCCGGACTTCTGGGATGTGTAGCAGAAGGCACGGGATGAATGTGTCCAAAGGCCAACTTTGAAACTGCCCACAATCAACAGGCAGGAAAGTGCCATTTCCTGTCCTATCCCTGAGGGTGACTCCTCGCCCTGTGTGACAGCGGTCGTGGTGGTGGCGGTGGTGGTGATTATTATTTGGAGTTGGAATCCTGATCTGTTGCCCAGGCCTCAGCACAGGAGCATGCTCATGGACACCGCAGACTCCAACTGCAGGGCCCAGGTGATCCTCCCACCTTGGCCCAACTATTGGTTGGAACCACAGTCCTGCACCGCCATGCCCAGCTAATCTTTGGATTTATTTTTGATGGCCGAGATGAGGTCTCAAACCATGTCCCAGGCTGGTGTCAAACCCGCATGCTCAGGCTGTCCACTCGCCTGTGACTCCGATGGACTGGGATGCCTGGCTGAGCACCTGAGCTGGCCTGTGGTTGTGGTGGTGGTGGTGGTTGGTATTGATCTGAGTGGGAGTCCCACTGTGTTACCCAGGCCAGAGCACAGGGGGCCGCTCTCAGCCACCACAGCCTCCAATGACTGAGTTCTGGTGATCCTCCCACAGCTGCCTCCTGAGTGGCCAGAGCAAAAGGCCTGCACCACCAAGTTCGGCTTTTTTTTTTTTTTTGGCTTCTTGTAGACATAAGGTCTGGTCAGGGTCCCGGGCTTGTCTCAAACCTGGGAGCTCAGGCCGTCCTCTCGTCTCGGCCTCCCAAAGTGCTAGGGAGACAGACATAAGCCCCCATGACTGGCCTTCACACCCCTCTCAGGGCCCTACCATGAGGTACACTCCCTTCAGATGATCCAGAACATTGCAGAGGGCAGCCAGAGTTGCTCACTGGGCCCTCCACAGGTTAGCACCTGGAGCAGGGGCATGTCACCACCAGGGTGTCCTCACCTCCACCCACCCTGATCCCCAGGGTGGACCTGCTCACTCATCCCAGGGGCAGCCTCAGGGAAATGGAGGGTGTGACACTCAAACCATCAGGGGGGACCAGCTGGGCTTCTCACGCCTGTCACCTTGGCACTTCGGGGAGGCCTAGATGGGAAGATGGCCAGAGCCTGGGAGATGAGACCAGGCTGGAGACCATAGCAAACCCCAACCTCGACATCAAGCAAAACCCAGAAAACCTTGGATGTGGGCAGGCCTCAGCTGGAGGATAGCTTTTGGCCCAGAGTTCAGGACCAAGCAGGAAGACCAGGAATTCGACCAAATGGAAAGTCTGTGATCACAGCCGTTTTGGAGGCCCCGGACGAGAGGATGGCCCGATTTGGGTGGTTTGATAGCAGCCTGGGCAACCTAGTGAGGAAAGAAAAGAAAGAAAAAAGAAAGAAATCCATTCTCCTGCAAACGTTCTTCCCCCAGTCCTTACCACCACTCCCCCACATATAAGGGTCCCCCAAGCTCAGCACCCTCCAGCCCCAACCCCCACCAGTGGCTGACCCTTTAAGTATGGGAGATCATGAGCCTCCTTGACCGGGTTCTTCTGACTCTCCCAATCCTATTTTTCCTAGCTCTAAAGCCAGTCGCCCTGTGAACACACCACACACAGTTGAGAATCTGTGTACAATTCTGATGTTTTTGGAAACAGGGTCTTTCTCTGTGGGCCTGAAAGGGGCCCAGGGACACAACCACCATTCTCTGCCAGCCTCAAAATTGTGGGTTTCAGCGATCCTCGTGCCTCAGCCTCTGGTGTGGCTGGGATGATGGGCACCTCGACCCAAGAATCCCTATTTGTATTTGTGCAGAGTCAGGGACTTCCTGTGTGGCCTGGCCTGGCCTGCATTAACCTTGGGCTCTTGGACTCCAGCCATCCTCCCAGAGCACTGGGATTCCAAGCGTGGGTCACCGTGTCAGGGCTTCTGGTTCATTTTTGATGAAGTTTTGAGGCCGGGCTTGGGGCTCAGCCTCATCATCCCAGCGCTTTGGGTGTTTGAGTCTTGGGGCCAGCCCGAGCCTTGGGCCGAGACCCACCCAGTCACCTTGGCAAGACCTCGCCTCTACATTCCATCAGTAATGAGCTGACATGGTGGCATACGCCTGTTATTTCGGCTCCTCAGAAGGATGAGGAAAGGCTCGACAGAGTCTGGCAGGCCGAGGCTACTGTGGCTTGGAGAGAGTCACCGCCCTCCAACCTGGATGACAGAGTGAGACTCCAACTCAAAGAATATAAGGAAAAAGGAAAAAAAAATACCATCCATTTGTGTATGTAGTTGCGATCATCATGAACAGAGATCATTTGGGAAGGAGGCCCCAGCCTTGGGTCTAGAGTTCCAGAAAGATGGTGGATCAGCAGACAATAGGGCTGTGGCTTTGGTGGGCCCTGAGGTGGGGGAACGCTGGAGCCCGGGAGTTCGAGACCAGCCTGAGTCACTTAGTGAGACCGCATCACTCTCCGGAAGGCAAACACTGTCATTACGCATGGTGCCGCCTGGGGTCCTGGCTTCATGGGATGTGGTGGACTGTATCCTGAGGCATGCCTTTGTGTCGTCCCCACCAGCAACACTTGCAAGTCCAGTATGGGCACTGTGGCTCACAGCAGTCAGACCCGTGCCCAGGGATGCTGAGGTTGGAGGCTGTCTGAATCCCCGGGTCGGAGACCAGCCCAGGAGTCATGGCCAGAAATCGTCTCAGTGAGAAGTCCCCAAAATCTAATCATGTGTGGTGGCCCCTGAAGTACTGGCTAACCAGAGGCCAAGGCAGGAGGACCACCTGAGACCCACAGGTCGAGCCCCTGGGATCCACGATTGTGACACCACACCACAGCCCTGCCGAGGGAGACACCAGTTACAAAAAAAACGCTTTCTATGTGCGTCACGCCTGTCATCCACAGTTCTCTAAGGAAAGGTCCGAGTGGGTGGTGATGATGGTTTGATCGGGAGAGGAAGGGGCCCTCCCCCACCCTAGCTCAGTGCCATCTGTTCCGTGATCTCAAACACATCTTTGCCATGGGGCAAGAGTGTGGAGTGTGGAGGCTGGCTTTCTGGGGCGAGTGACCAAGTCACAGGATGGATATGCCCAGTTGCCACTGTTGAAGCCTCCCTCGAACGACAGGCCAGAAAGTGCCTTTTCCTCTCCCATCCTTAATGGTAATTCCTCGTGCTGGGTGTGAGGGGTGGTGGTAGTGGTGGTGGTGATTATTATTATTTGGAGTTGGAATCCCTCTCTGTTGCCCAGGCCAGAGCACAGGGCCATGCTCATGGATACCACAGACTCCACCTGCTGCACTCAGGCAATCCTCCCACCTCGGCCCCCGAGTGGCTGGAACCACAGACCTGAACCACCTTTCCTGGATAATCTTTGGATTTATTTATGATGACCGAGACGAGGTCTTGCCCAGTATCCCATGTTGGTCCTGAACCCATAGGCTCAGGGCATACACTCGCCTCTGCCTTTAAAGGGCTGGGTTGCGAGGATGAGCCCCTGAGTATGGCCTGTGGTTGTGGTGGTGTTGATTGCTATTGTTATACAGAGTCAGAGACATGCTGTGTCGCCCAGGCCAGAGCACAGGGGCCCATTCTCAGCTACTGCGGCCTCCACTAGCTGGGCTCTGGTGATCCTCCTGCCATGGCCTCCCATGTGGCCGGCACAACAGGCATAGGCCACCATACTCAACTCATTTTGTTGGTTTCTGGTAGAGACAAAGTCTCGCCAAGGTCCCTGCGCTGGTCTAGAACCTGGGTGCTCAGGCCATCCTCTTGCCACGGCCTCTGAAAGCACCAGGGTGACAAGTGTGAGCCCCCACACCCGCCCTTCATACCACTCTCAGGGCCCCACCACAAGGTCCACTCCCTTCAGAAGACCTGAGACCCCAGAGTGTGCAGTTGGACTCACCAGCTGAGCTCACCCAAAGGGATTGCCTGGTGCAGAGTCTTGTCTTCACTGGGGCCCACCCCTCTGCCAGCCTCATTTTCCAGGTTGGACCCACTGGCTCCCCCCAGGGGCCGCCTCAGGAACAGGGAGTGCCTGACTCAAATCATTGAGGTGAGCTGGTGGGATACTTATTTCTGTCTCCTGGAGTTTAAGACCTGCCTGGGCCATGTGCGAGACTTAGTCGCTCCGGGAACACAATCACAGAAGTCGCACGTGGTAGTGCCTGTGACCCCATCTACATGGGATGCGGTGGCCATCATCCCAGGGCCTTCCTTTGCATCACCCCCACTAACACAATGTGGGAGTCCAGGCTGGGCACTGTGGCTAATGGCCATGGGAGGTCGAGGTGGGAAGCAGCCTGAGTGGAGGGGACAGAGACCATTCCATGCGATGTGGGAATACCTCGACTCAGTGAGAGGTCTCCACAATCAAGCCAGGCATGTTGACCCCCAGTCTCCTGACTGCTCAGGGGCCAAGGTGGGAGGACTGCCTAGGCCCTGCAGGTCGAGAACCTGGGAGCCATGTTGATGACACCATGCCCCAGCCAGGCCGAGGGAGACTCTGGCAGAAAAAAGATGCCTCCCACATGCATCATGATGGGTGTCCATAGCTCCCCATGGAAAGGTCTGCATGGGCAGAGGACGATGGAGTAATCTGGAGAGGAAGGGTCCCACCCCCCCAAAGGTGGCAAACCAGGCAAACGGAACCTGGGCTGGTCACTGCATTGTCAGACCGCTTTGATCACTCTGTGCCTGACGGCCACCCTAACTCCGGGTCATCTATTCTGGGAGATCACAGATGGCTTTGCTGTGGGGCACAAGCATACAGAGTGGAGGCAGAACTTCTGGGACGCATGGCCGAAGGGTTCATATGGATGTGCCCAGTGGGTACCTTTAACTTTCCATAAACAGGCCGGAAAGTGCCTTTTCCTCTCACATCCCTATGGTGACTCCTCCTGATGGGTGACAGTATTGGTGCTGGTGGTGGTGGTGGTGATTATTATTATTATTTGGAGTCAGAAATCTGCTCTGTCACCCAGGCCAGAACACAGGGGCATGCACCTGGTATTCCACCTGCCGGGCTCATGCGATCCTCCCACCTCAGCCCCCTGAGTTGCTGGAACCACAGGCCTGCACCACCATGCTGGGCTAATGTTTGGATTTATTTTTGATGGCCAAGACTGGTTCAGTCTGTCCACTCGCCTCGGCCTCCGAAAGGCCGGGATGCCAGCCTGAGCCCCTGAGCCTGGCCTGTCATTGTGGTGATGGTGATTGGTATTATTATTCGAATTCGGAGTCCCACTCTATCACCCAGGAAAGAGTACATGGGCCCACTCTCAGCCACCACGGCCTCCACCATCTGGGCTCCGACGATCCTCCTGTCGTGGTTTCCTGAGTGTCTAGAACGATAGGCATGCACCAACCACCATGCTCAGTTCATTTTTTTGGTTTCTTGTAGAGACGACGTCTCACCAAAGTGCCAGGGCTGGTCTCGAACCTGGGGACTCAGGCCATCCTCACATCTTGGCCTCCAAAAGAACCAGGTTGATAGGTGTGAACCCCCATGACTGGGCTTCACAGTCTTCTTGGGGCACCACCACGAGGCCCACTCCCTTCTGATGACCTGGGACTCCAGAGAAAGCAGCCAGAGTCACCAGCCAAACCAGCCCCAGGGGAGAGCCTGGAGCAGGGGTGTGTCTCTGCAGGAGCACCCACCTCTCCACTGGCCTTGATCCCCAGGGCAGACCTGCTTACTCCTCCTAAGGGCCACCTCAGGGAAAGGGGGGGTGTGACTCTCAAACCATCATGGGGGGGCGGCCATCAAGTCATGCCTATCTCCTTGGCACTCAGGGAGAGCGAGATGGGAAAATGGCTGGAGCCTGGAGCTGAGACCATGCTGGGCACCATAGCAAGCCCCCACCTTGATGCCAAGGCAAACCTGAAAAACTAGGGTGAGGGAAGTCCTCGGAAGGAAGATCTTCTCCAGCCCAGAGTTTAAGAACAGGCAGGAAGACCAGGATGTCAACCAAATGGAAAGCCTGTTATCACAACACTTTGAAAGGCCCAGGCCAAGAGAAAGGCCCAAGTTGGGTGGTTTGAGAGCAGCCAGGTCAAGCTACTGAGCAAAAAAAAGAGAGAGATGAAAAGAAAGAACAGAAGAAAGAAAGAAAGAAAATATAAGTCAACAAAGAAATCCATTCTCCTGCAAATCTTCTGTCCTCAGTCTTTTCACCCAGACCCCCCTGACAAATGAGTGTTCCCCAAGCTTGGTACCTTCCAGCCCCAACCCCCCACAAATGGCTGCCCCCGCTTTGGTGCAGGAGTTCCTGAGGCTCCCTGACCAGGTTAGTGCCAGTTCTCCTCTCTGGGGTGAGAAATGTGGCTTAGGCAGGCCAACCCTCCAATTCGGAAATGAGGAGCTTACCCCAAGAAAGGCTGGGGACACTTCCCTCACCCAGGGACATTTCTTCCCCCAGTCCCATTTTTTTCTGACTCTAAAGCCAGTCGCCCTTTCAACACAGTTGGTAATCTATGTACAATTTCCATGATTTGGGGACAGGATCTGGCTCTGTGGTCCAGCCTGGGGTCTGGGGACAGGACCGTCATTTGCCGCCAGGCTTGAAATCATGGGATCCAGCGATCTTACCACCTCAGCCTCTGGAGTGGCCAGGAGGATGGGCACCATGAGCCAGACACCCTGTTTGAATGGGTGTGGAGATGGGGGTCTTCCTGCATGACCCAGACTGGCCTTGAGCTCCTGGTCTACAGCCATCCTCCTGATTTGGACTCTCAGAGTACTGGGATTCCAGACTTGGGCCACCACGCCTGGCCTTCTGGTTTGTTTTCAACGAAGTATCAAGACTGGGTTATAGGGCTCGACCTTGTCATTCCAACACATTGGGAGACTGAGACCAGCGGCCGGCCTGAGCCTGCGGGTTTGAGATGCACCCGGGCCACTCAGCGAGACCTCATCTCTACCCTCCATCCCAAATTAGCGAGGAGTGGAAGCACACGCCTGTCATTCTGGCTCCTCAGAAGGCCGGTGGCGGAAGGCTTGCTGGAACCTGGCAGGCAAAGGTTGCAGTGGCTGGGAGTGAGCCACTGCCCTCCAGTCTTGGTGATGGAGTGAGACTCTATCCCAAAAAAAGGAGAGGAAAAAAAGAACATCCATTTGTGCACGGAGTTGGGATCATCGTGAACAGACAGAGATTATTTGGGAGGGGGCCACAATCTTGGGCGCAGAGTTCCCAAAAGACGATCGATAAGCAGATATTCAGGCTGTGGCTTTGGGAGGCTGAGGTGGGGGACCACCGGATCCTGGGAGTTCGAGAACAGACTGGGCAATGTAGTAAGATTTCGTTGCTCCCCAGAACGCAAGCACTAGAGTCACTAGTGGTGACACACTCCATCACAGCTGCACAGGATGCAGTGGCCTCCATCCCAGAGAGTGCCTTTGCATCTCCCCCACCAACAGCTGGTGCAAGTCCAGGCTGGGCACCATGGCTCACGGCCATCCACCCCATGCCCATGGGAGGTCGAGACAAGAGGCTGCCTGAGTCCTGGGTTGGGAGACCAGCTCGGGTGATGTGGACAGACCATGTCTTGGTGAAAGGTCCCCAAAATCGAGTCAGGGGTGGTGGCCCCTGGAGTCCCGCCTGCTCAGGGGCCGAGGCAGGCCGATCACTTGAGACCCTCAAGTCGAGGCCCTGGGAGCCATGATACTGCCTCTATACCCCAGCCCAGCCAACGGAGACTCCTACAACATAAAAGATGCCTCCCATGTGTGTCATTACGAGCTTCCACTGCTCTCCAGGGAAAGGTCACGTGGGCTTGGGATAATGGTATGATCGGGAGAGGAAGGGACCCTCTCCCCACCCGAAGGTGGCAGAACCAGGCATCTAGAACCTGGGCTGGCCACGCTGTTGCCAGACCGCCTTGATTGCTCTGTGCCCAATGGCCGCCCTAACTCAGGGCCATCTGTTCCATGAGCTCACATGCGTCTTTGCCATGAGGAACGACTGTGGAGGGTGGAGGCAAGTTCTCTGTGATGCATGGCCAAAAGCGTTGGATGGACGTCCCTGGTGGCCAACATTGAAACCTCCCGTGAATGACAGGCATGAAAGTGTCTTTTCTTTTTCCATCACTGAGGGTGATTTCCCCCACTGGGTGGCAGGTGTGGGGATGATGATGGTGGTGTTGATTATTATTATTTGAAGTCAGAATCCCACTCTGTCCTCAGGTCGGAGCTCAGGGGCACACTCATGGCTACCACAGACTCCACCTACCATGCTCAGGCGATCCTCATGCCTGGACCCCCGAATGGCTAGAACCACATGGCTATGCCACCAAGCCCAGGTAATCTTTGGATTTATTTTTGATGGCTGAGACAAGGTCTTCAGGCTGGTCTCAAGCTCGCAGGTCTCAAGCTGGTCTCAAACTCGCAGGGTCAGGTCATCCACTCACCTCAGCCTCCTAAGAGTCAGGATACCAATTGAGCCTCTGAACCTGGCCTGCGGTTGTGGTGCTGATGGTTGGTATTATTATTCTGAGTCAGAGTTCCACTCTCTTGCCCATGCTGAAGCACAGAAACCCGCTCTCGGCCACCCCGGCCTCCACCGACTGGGATCCAGCAATCCTCCCGCCACTGCCTCTGGAGTGGCTGGAATGACTGGCATGCACCACCACATTTGGCTTATTTTGTTGGTTTCTTGTAGAAAGAAGGTCTCACCAAGGTCTCTGGGCTGATCTCGAACCCAGAGGTTCAGGCCATCCTCTCACCTCAACCTCCCAAAGGGCCAGGGTGACAGGCGTGAGCCCTCCAGCGAACCTTTACACCACTCTTGGGTCCTGACCATGAGGCCCGATCCCTTCTGATGACCCGGGACCCCAGAGAGGGCAGCCAGAATCATCTGCCAAGCCCACCCCAGGGAAGAACCTGGCACAGGGGCATGTCTCCAACAGGGCATCCACTCCTCTGATTACCTCCATTCCCAGGGTGAATCCACTTGCTCCACCCAGGTGTCACCATGGGGAAAGGGGGGGTGTGAGTCTCAAAAACCACTATGGTGGGGCAGGGCA
This sequence comes from Cephalopachus bancanus, assembly GCA_027257055.1. Classification (NCBI taxonomy): domain Eukaryota; kingdom Metazoa; phylum Chordata; class Mammalia; order Primates; family Tarsiidae; genus Cephalopachus; species Cephalopachus bancanus. The sequence continues at coordinate 43,379 of JAPVLO010001468.1, read as the reverse complement.
ACTCAGGCCTGCCACCTTGGCACTCAGAGAGGCCAGGATGGGAAGATGGCTGGAGCCTGGGGGCTGAGACCAGGCTGGACACCAAAGCAAGCCCAACCTTGATGCCAATTCAAACCCAAAAAACCTTGGTTCAATGCAGGCCACGGCAGGAGGATCGCCTCAGATCCATAGTTCAAGACCAGGCAGGATACTAAGATGTCGACCAAATGGAAAACGTGTGTCACAGCAGTTTGAGAGGCCAAGGCTGAGAAGAAGGCACGAGTTGAGTGGTTTGAGAGCAACCTGGGCAACCTAGTGAGGAAAGGAAAGGAAAGGAAAGAAAGAAAGAAAGAAAGAAAATCTAAGTTAACAAAGAAATCCATTCTACTGCAAACCTTCTGCCCTCAGTCCTTCTTCCCCGCCTCCCACACATGAGGGTCCCCCAAGCTTAGCACCTATCAGCCCCAACCCCCTAAAAATGTCTGCCCCTGCTTTAGTGTGGGAGTTCCTGAGGCTTCCTGGTGGAGTTCCTGCCAGCTCTCCTCTCTGGGTTGAGAAATGTGCCCCAGACAGGCCGGCCCTCTGACTCAGCAATGAGGACCTTACGCCAAAAAAGGCCGGGGACACATACCAACCCAGGGCATTTCTTCCCCTCTCCAGTGCCATTTTTTCAGGCTCTAGAGCCAGTTGCCCTTTGAACACACCATGCGTAGTTGAGAATCTGTGTACGATTCTGATGTTATTGGAGACAGTGTCTGGCTCTGTGGTCCAGGCTGGGGCCCGGGGACATGACCTTCATTCACCGCCAGCTTCAAAATCGTGGGCTCCAACGATCCATCCACCTCAGCCTCTGGAGTGGCTGGGACGATGGGCACCACCACCCCAAATGGATGAGTTTGGATGAGTGTGGAGACAGGGTCTCCCTGCATGGCCCGGGCAGATCTTGAGTTCCTGGGCTACAGCCATTATCCTGATATGGCCTCCCAAAGCACTGGGATTCCAGGCTTTTGCCACTGCACCCAGCCTTCTGATTTGTTATCAATGAAGGATCGAGGCCAGCCATGAGAGCTCTCCCTCATCATCCCAGTGTGTCGGGAGGCCGAGGCCCACGGCCAGCTCAAGCCCGTGGGTCCAAGATGCACCCAGGCAACTTGGCAAGACCTCGTCTCTACCCTTAATCCCAAATTAACAGGGTGTGGTGATGCACGCCTGTGATTCAGACTCCTCAGAAGGTCAGTGGGGAAAGGCTTGCTGGAGCCTGGTGGGCCAAGGATGCAGGGGCTGGGAGCGAGCCACCACCCTCCAGTCTGGGCGACAGAGTGAGACTCCAACTCACAAAAAAGGAAAGAAAAGAAGTGCATCCACTTTTGTTTGCAGCTGGGATCCTCATGTACAGATAGAGATCATCAGGGAAGGAGGACACAACCTTGAGCATGAAGTCCCTGAAAGATGGTGAATCAGCAGACATTTATTTGGGCTGTGGCTTTGGGAGACTGAGGTGGAAGACCGCTGTAGCCCAGGAGTTTGAGACCAGCCTGGCCTATGTAGCGAGACCTCTTTGCTCCCTGGAACACAAACACTTGAGTTGTGTGTGGTGGCACTTGCAATCCCAGCTACATGGGATGTGGTGGCCTCCATCCTGGGGTATGCCTTTGTGTCATCCCTGCTGAAAGCACATGCAATTCCAGGCTGGGCACCATGGCTCAAAGCCGTCAGTCCCGTGCCCTGAGGGCCGAGGTAGGATGCTGCCTGAGTCCAGGGTTGGGAGACCAGCCTGGGCCACATGACCAGACCTCATCTAGATGAGAGGTCCCCAAACTCGATTCAGGTGTGGTGGCCTCTAGAGTTCTGGCTGCTCAGGGGCGAGGTGAGGGGACTGCCTGAGCCCCTCAGGTCGAGCTCTCTGGAGTCATAATCGTGCCTCCACACCCCAGCATGGCGGACACAGACCTCAGCGACCAAAAAGTAGTCTTCCACGTGCATCATAATAGGCATCCACGTCTCCCCAGAGAAAGGTCCATGCTGGAATAGCCTGGGCCACAAAGCAAGACATCGTCGCTTCCTGGAATGCCAACACTGGAGTCGCGCATCGTGGAGTCTGCAGTCCTAGCTAGATGAAATGTGGTGGCCACCATCCCAGGGTGTTCCTTTTCATCACCACCACCTACAGAATGTGTGTGTCCAGGTTGGGCACTGTGGCTCACTGCTTTCAGCCCCGCACCCTGCGAGGCCGAGGTGGGAAGCTGTCTGAGCCCAGGGATCAGAGACCAACCCTGGTAACATTGACATACCTTGTCTCGGTGATAGGTATCCAAAATCGAGTCAGGCGATGTGATACATGGAGTCCCGGCTGCTCGGGGGCTGAGGGCTGAGGACCCCGTTAGTCCTGCAGGTTGAGTCCCTGGGAGCCATGAACATGCCGACACACCCCAGACCAGCTGACAGAGACTCTGGCAACAAAAATGATGCCTCCCACGTGCATCATGATGGGCGTTTATGGCTCCCTGGGGAAAGCTCCGTGTAGGCTGGGGATGATGGAGTGATCTGGAGAGCAAGGGGACCTCACTGGGCCTAAAGTTGGCAGACAAGGTGACCAGAACCTGGTCTGACTGTGGTGTTGCCAGACAGCCTTGTTCGCTCTGTGCCCGATTGCTGACCTAGCTCAGGTCCAACTATTCCATGATGTCACAAAAGTCTTTACTGTGGGGCAATAGGGTGGAGGGTGGAGGCAGGCCATCTGGGGGGCGCGGCCGAATGCATGGGACGGCCATGCCTGGTGGCCACCTTTCAAACCTCCCATGAATGACAGACCAGAAAGTGTCTTTTCCTTTCCAATCACTGAGGGTGACTCCTTGCACTGGGTGGCAGGGGTGGTGGTGGTTATTATTATTTGGAGTCAGAATCCCACTCTGTCCAGCCGGAGTGCAGGGACATGCTCACGGCCACCATGAACTCCACTCTCTGGGCTCAGGTGGTCCTCCAGCCTCAGCCCTCTTGAGTGCCTCAAACCACAGGCCTGTGCCACCACGCCAGGCTAATCTTCATATTTATTTTTGATGGCTGAGATGAGGTCTCGCTCAGTGTCCCAGACTGGTGTCGAACCTGCAGACTTAGGTCATCCACTCGTCTTGGCCTCCCAAAGGCTGGTTGCCAGGCTGAGCCGCTGAGCCCAGCCTGTGGTTGTGCTGGTGGTGACGGTTGGTATTGTTATTCTGAGTCAGAGTCCTGTTGTGTCGCCCAGACCAGAGGGCAAGGGCCTGCTCTTGGCAACCACGGCCTCCAATGGCTGGGCTCTGGTGATCTTCCCACTGCGGCCTCCCGAGTGGCCGGGAGGACAGGCGTGTGCCATCTTGTTTGGCTCATTTTTTTGGATTCTTGTACATACGAGTTCTCACCAAGGTGCCTGGGCTTGTCTTGATCCCAGAAGCCAGGCCAACCTCTCTCTCACCTCGGCCTCCCAGTTCACCAGGAAGACAGGTGTGAGTCCTCATGCCTGGCCTACACAACACTCTTGGAGCCCAACTGCAAGGTCCCCTCTCTTCCGATGATCCGGGACCCCATAGAGGGTGGCCTGATTCTCCCACTGAGCCTCTTTGGGGAGAGCGCTTGGCACAGGGACATGTGTCCACCAGGGAACCCACACCTCTGCCTGACTTGTTCCCCAGGGAGGACCTGCTCACTCCTCCCTGGGGCTGCCTCGGGAAAGGGAAGGCATGACTTAAACCTTGAGGGGGGTGTGGACGGCTGGACCACTCACGCCTGTCTCCTTGGCACTCAGGGAGACCAAGGCGGGAAGATGACTTGAGCCTGGAAGTTTGAGACCAGGCTTGACACCATAGCAAGCCCCTACATTGACCCGAAGCAAAATAGAGAAAACCTTCGGTGAGGTCAGGCTTCGGCAGGAGGATCACCTCTGGCCCAGAGTTCAAAACCAGGCTGGAAGACCAGGATGTCGACCAAATGGAAAGCCTGTGATTGAAGCAGTTTTGGAGACCCTGGCTGAGAGGATGGGCCAAGCTGGGCTGTTTGAGATCAGACAGGGCAACCGAGTTAGGAAAGAAAAGAAACAAAGAAAGAGTTAAAGAAAGAAAGAAAGAAAGAAAGAAAGAAAGAAAGAAAGAAAGAAAGAAAGAAAGAAAGAAAGAAAGAAAGAAATCCATTCTCCTGCAAACTCTGTAACCTCAGTCCTTACCACCGCCCCTCACACATTTGAGGTTCCCCCATCTCGGCACCTTCCAGTCACAACCCCCCAATGGTTGCCCCCGCTTTGGTGTGGGAATTCCTGAGGCTCCCTGGCTGGGTTCCTGCCGGCTCTCCTCTCTGAGGTGAGAAATGTGTCCAAGGCAGGCTGTCCATCCAACTCGGCAACAAGGACCCTCTGGCATGAAAGGCCAAGGACCCATCCCTCACCCCAGGACATTTCTTCCCCTCAAATTCCATTTTTCTTGGCTCTAAAGCCAGACGCCCTGTGAACACACCACGCACAGTTGAGAATCTGTGTATGATTATGATGTTTTTGGAGACAGGGTCTGGCTCTGTGACAATGCCGGGGCCCAGAGGCATGACCATTGTTCTCTGCCAGCTTCGAAATTGCAGACTTCGTCAATCTCCCTGCCTCAGCCTCCAGAGTGACTGTGACAATGGGCACCTCAAACCCAGATTCCCTTTATGGATGGGTGTGGAGACGGTGTCTCCCTGCATGGCCTAGACTGGCCTTTAACTCCTAGACTCCAGCCATCCTCCTGCCTTGGCCTCCCAGCGATCTTGAATTCCAGGTGTGGAATGCCAAGCCAGGCCTTCTGGTTCATCTTCTAGGAAGGATCGAAGCTGGACCCAGGGGCTCAGCCTCATCATCCCAGCACGTTGGAAGACTGAGGCCAGCGGCCGGCCCAAGCCCATGGGCCGAGACCGACCTGGGCACCTCGGGGAGACCTCGTTTTGTCCCTCCATCTCATATGATACAGACTTGGTGGCACATGCCTGTTGTTCCAGCTCCTCAGAAAGCTAGGGAAAGGCTCGCAGGAGTCTTGTGGGCCAAGGCTGCTGTGGCTGGGAGCAAGCCACAGTCCTCAGCCTGGGTGACAGAATGAGACACTTACTCAAAGAAAAAAAATTTAAAAAGGAAAAAAAAAGAGCATCCATTTTTGTATTGAGTTGGGATCATTGTGCACAGACAGATCATTTGGGAAGAAGGCCCCAGCCTTGGGCCTAGAGTTCCTGAAAGACAATGGATTAGCTGACAATTGGGTTGTGCCTTTGGGAGGCAGAGGCAGGAGAACCCTGGAGCCCAGTAGTTCGAGACCCACGTGGACCACATAGTGAAACTTCGTCGATCCTTGGAACGCAAACACTGGAGTCATGTGTGGTGGGACCCACTGTCCCGGCTACACGGGATGCAGTGGGCTCTGTCCTGGGGCAATTTTTTCATTGCCCCTGCCAACAGAACATGGGAGTCCAGGCTGGGCACCCTGGTCTATGGCCGTCAGCTCCGCATCCTGTGAGGATGAAGCAGGAGGCTGCCTGAGCCCAGAGGTCTGAGACCAGCCTGTGTGATATGACCAGACCGCGTCTTAGTGAGAGGTATCCAAAATTGAGTCAGGCATGGTGGCCTGCACAGTCCTGGTTTCTCATGGCCCAAGGTGGGAGGACCGCCTGAGATCCACAGCTCGAGGCCCTGGGAGCCAGGATCATGGCACCACGACCCAGGTGGGCCAACAGAAACTCCAGCAAAAAAAAAGAGTCCTCCCACATGCATTACGACTAGCGTCCAGGGCTCCCCAGGGAAAGGTCCAATGGTCGGGAGATTATGGAGTGATCAAGAGAGGAAGTGACCCTCTACCCGCATGAATGTGACCGACTGGGCAACCGAAACCTGGGCTGGCTGCAGCATTGCTGGTCCATCTTGATCACATTGTGCCCACGTCTGCCCCAACTCGAGGCTGTCTGTTCCATGAGCTCACACACATCTTTTCTGTGGGGCATGTGTGTGGAGGATGGAGGCAGGCCTTCTGGGACTCAAGGCCAAATGTGCAGGATAGACATGCCTGGTGGTGACCTTTGAAACCTCCCATGAATGACAGGCAATAAAGTGCCTTTCCCACCCCTTCCCTGAAGGTGACTCCTTGCGCTGAATGGCAGGGGTGTTTGTGGTGGCGGTGTTTGTGATTACTACTATTTGAATCAGAATTCCACTCTCGTTCAGGCCAGTGTGCAGGGGCACGCTCACAGCCACTGCAGACTCCATCTGTCAGGCTCTGGTGATCCTTCCACCTCGGTCTCCTGAGTGGCTGGAACCATAGTCCTGGGCCACCACACCCAGCTGATCTTTGAATAATTTTTGATGGCTGAGACAAGGGCTCGCCCAGTGTCCCGGGCTGATCTCAAACCCACAGATTCAGGCTGTCCACTCGCCTCAGACTCTGATGGACCGGGAGGCCAGCTGAGCCCCTGAGCCTGGGCTGTGGTTGTGGTGGTGGTGGTTAGAATTATTGCTCTGAGTCGGAGTCCTGCTCTGTCCCCCAGGCCAGAGCACAGGGCCCGCTCTTGGCTACCTTGGCCACAACCGACTGTGCTATGGCGATCCTCCTGCCACAGTGTCCCGAGTGGCCCGAACAAAAGGCATGTGCCCCCACGCTAGGCTCATTTTGTTGGTTTTTTGTAGAGACGAAGTCTCGCCAAGCTGCCCAGGCTGGTCTCGAACCTGGGGACTCAGGCTATCCTCTCGCCTTGGCATCTCAATGCAATGGGGTGACAGGTGTGAGCCACTGCGCCCAGCCTTCCAATCCCACTCAAGGCCAAACCACCCATTCCACTCCCTTTAGACAACCCTGGAAACTGGACAGGGTAGCCAGAGTTGTCTGCCAATCCTGCCCCAAGGGAGAACCTGGCACAGGGACGTGTCTCTGCCAGGCACCCACCCCTCCACCCACCTCGTTCCCAGTGTGGATCTGCTCGCTCCTCCCAGGGGTCAACTCAGGGAAAGTGAGGTCATGATTCTCAAGTTTTCAGGGGGCAGGGATGGCTGGGCCACTCATGCCTGTCTGCTCAGCACTCAGGGAAACCAAGATGTGCAGATGACCAGAGCCCAGGTGCTTGAGACCAGGCTGGACACCATAGCAAGCCCCCACCTCAACCCCAAGCATAACCAAGGCCTCGGCGTGAGGATCGCCTCTGGCCCAGAGTTCAAGATGAGGCAGGAAGACCAGGATGTCGACCAAATGGAAAGCCTGTGATCGCAGCAGTTTGAGAGACCAAGGATGAGAGGATGTCCCGAGTTGGGGGGTTTGAGAGCAGCTTTGTCAACCTAGTGAGGAAAGAAAAGAACGATAGAAAGAAATAAGGAAGGAAGGAAGGAAGGAAGGAAGGAAAGAAAGAAAGAAAGAAAGAAAGAAAGAAAGAAATCCAAGTAAGGCTTGGTGACTCAACCTGAAATCCTGCGCCTTGGGAGGCTGAGGACAGTGGATTGCCTGAGCCCGCAGGTTAGAGACACAACTGGGCAACTTGACGACACCTCAGCTCTACAATAAATCAAAAAATTAGCTGGGTGTGGTAGCGCACCTGTAGTTCCAGCTACTTGGAAGGCTGAAGTGGAAGAATTGCCAAAGTCCAGCAGGTCGAGACTGCGGTGGCTGGGAGCAGCCACTGTATTCTTGTCTGGGTGACAGAGTGAGACTACAACTCAAGAAAATAAAATAAATCCATTCTCCTGCAAACCTTCTGCCCTGAGTCCCCCCCTCCCGGCCCCCTTCATGTTATGGTCCCCTAAGTTTGGCACCTTCCAGCCCAAAGCCCCCCAATGCCTGCCCCCCCCTTTGGTATGGGAGTTCCTGAGGCTCCCTGGCTGGGTTCCTGTTCACTCTTCTCTATAAGGTGAGAAATGTGCCCCAGGCAGACTGGCCCTCCAACTTGGCAACGAGGACCTTCAGTGAAGGAATTCCGGGGATATCCCTCACCTGGGGACATTTTTTCGCCCCAGTCCAATTTTTTCTGGTTCTAAAGCCAGTCACTATTTGAACACACCACACGCAGTTGAGAATCTGTGTACGATTCTGATGTTTTTGGAGAAAGGGTCTGGCTCTGTGGCCAAGGCTGGGGCCCGGGAACATGACCGTTGTTCTCCACCAGCTATGAAATTGCGGGCTGCAGCAATCCTCCTGCCTCAGTCACTGAAGTGGCTGGGATGATGGGTACCTCGACTGCAGGCCCCCTCTTTGGATGGGTGTGGAGAGGATGCCTCCCTGCATGGCCCATCCTGGCTTTGAGGAACTGTACTCCAGCCATCCCAGCAGCCTGCCTCAGCCTCCCAGGCTGCTGGGATTCCAGGTGTGGGACGCCTCACCAGGTCTTCTGGTTTGTTTTCAATGAAGGATTGAGGTCGGGCTCTGGCTCTCTGCCTTGTCATCCCAGCTCTTTGGGAGACTGAGTCTAGTGGCAGGCTCAAGGCCACAGACAGATACCTGCCTGGGCACCTCAACTAGGCCTCGTCTCTACCCTCCATCCCAAATGTGCTGGATGTGTTGGTGTGTGACTGTCATTCCGGTTTCTTGGAAGGCCAGGGAAAGGCTTGACAGAGTCCGGTGGACTGAGACTGTGGTGTCTGGGAGTGATCCACCACCCTCAACCTGGATGTTGGAGTGAGAATCTGACTCCAAGAAAAAAAGGAAATAGGAACCAAAGAAGAGCATACATTTGTGTATGGAGTTGGGATCATCATGAACAGGCAGGGATTATTTGGAAAGAAGGCCCCAGCCTTGGTCCTAGAGTTACCAAAAGATGGTGGATTGGCAAACAATCAGGCTGAGACTTTGGGAGGCCAAGGCAGGGGAAAGCTGGAGCCCAGAAGCTCAAGACCAGCCTGGGCCACATAGCAAGACCTCGTTGATCCCCGGAATGCAAACACTGGTGTTGTGTGTGGTGGCACTGCTGTCCTCGTTACATGGGATGTGTTGGGCTCTGTTCTGGGCCATTACTTTGTGTCACCCCTGCTGACCAAACGTGCAAGTACAGGCCAGACACTGTGGCCCATGACCGTCAGCCCCGTGCCCTGGGAGTCTGAGGCGGGAGGCTGCCTGTGCCCAGGTATCAGAGACAAGGCTGGGTGATGTGGCCAGACTTCGTCTCGGTGAGAGGTAACCCTAATTGAGTCAGGCATGGTAGCCCACATAGTCCTGGCTGCTCAGGGGCAGAAGCGGGATTACTGCCTCAGCCCCACAGGTTGAGTTCCTGGGATCCATGATCGTGCCACCACGCCCCAGGCAGGCTGATGGAGACTCTGGCAAATAAAAAGATGCCTCACACGTGCATCATGATGAGCATCCACGGCTCCCCAGTGGAAGGTCTGCATGGTCAGGGACAATGGAGTGATCGTGAGAGGACGTGGCCCTCCCTCTGCATGAAGGAGGCAGACTGGGTCACTGGAACCTGGGTTGACCATGGTGCTGCCAGGCTGCCTTGATCACATTGTGCCTGACAACCAACCTAACTCGAGGTCATCTGTTCCGTGAGCTCAAACACGTCTTTGCTGTGGGGCATGAATGTGGAGGTTGGAGGCAGGCCTCCTGGGATGTGTGGCAGAATGCACGGGACAGATAAGCCAGATGGTGACCTTTGAAATCTACTGCAAATGACAGGAAATAAAGTGCCTTATCCTCCACCATCCCTGAGGGTGAAACTTCATGCTGGTTGGTAGGGGTGGCGGTGGTGGCAGTGCTGGTGATTATTACTATTTGGAATCAGAATCCCACTCTCTCACCCAGGCCAGAGTGCAGGTGCATGCTCACAGCCCCCGAGGACTCCACCTGCTGGACTCTGACGATCCTCCAGCCTCATACCCCCGAGTGGGTGGAACCACAGGCCTGCACTACCCCTCCAGGCTAACCTTTGGATTTACTTTTTTTTTTGAGTTGGAGTCTCACTCTGTCGCCCAGACTGGAGTGCAAGTGGCCGCTTCCGGCCACCGCAGCCTCGCCTGCTGGGCTCCGGCAATCCTTCCGCCTCCGCCTTCTGAGTAGCCGGAATTACAGGCGCGCGCTACCACGCCCGGCTGATTTTTTGTAGAGGTGAGGTCTCGCTGCCCAGGCGGGTCTCGAACCCACGGGCTCAGGCAATCCACTCACCTCAGCCTCCCAAAGGCGCAGGATTACAGGCTGAGCCACCGAGCCCGGCTTTGGATTTACTTTTGATGCATGAGTCAAGGTCTCACCCAGTATCCCGGTCTGGTCTCAAACCAACTCACCTTGGACTCCAAAGGGCTGGGATGGCAGGCTGAGCCCCTTAGCATGGCCTGTGGTTGTGGTGGTCATGGTTGGTATTATTATTCTTAGTCATAGTCCCACTCAGTCACCCAGCCCAGAGTGCAGAGGTCCACTCTCTGCCACCTCAGCCTCCACCGACTGGGCTCCAGTGATCCTACCACTGTGACCTCCAGAGTGGCCAGAATGACAGGCATGAGCCACCACACTCGGCTCATTTTGTTGGTTTCTTGTAGCGACTAGGCCTTGCCAATTGCCCGGGCTTGTCTCGACTCCGGGGCTCATGGTGTCCTCTCACCTCGGCCTCCTATAATGCAAGCTTGACAGGCCTGAACCACTGCTCCTGGACTTCACACCCCTCTGTGGGCCCCACCAAGATGAATGCTTTCTTCAGACAACCAGGGCCCCACAGAGGGAAGTCGGAATCACATGCTGAGTCCACCCATGTGAGCGCCTGGCTTAGGGGCATGTCTCACCAGGACACCCACAACTCAGCCCACTTCATTCCCCAGGATGGACCCACTCACTTCTCTCAGGGACCACCTTGGGGAAAGGGAGGGTGTGACTCTCAAACCGTCAGGGGTGGCAGGGCTGACCAGGAGACTCATGCCTGTCTCCTCTGCACTCGGGGAGGCCGAGTTGGGAAGATGCCCGGAGCCCAGGAATTTAGACCATAGTGGACGCCATAGCAATCTCCCACCTCGACCCCAAGCAAAACCCAAAATATCTTGGGTGAGGGCAGGATTTGGCAGAAGGATCACCTCAAGCCCAGAGTTCAAACCAGGCAGGAAGACCAGGATGTCAACCAAATGGAAAATCTGTTATTGCAGCAGTTTGGGAGGCCGAGACCGAGAGAAAGGCTCAAGTTGTGTAGTTTTAGTGCAGCCAGAGCTACCTAGTGAGGAAACAAAAGAGAGAGAGAGGAAAAGAAAGAAAGAAAGAAAGAAAGAGTTTCTAAGTCAACAAAGAAAGCCATTCACCTGCAAACCTTCTGCTCTCAGTCCTTAACCCCCGACCACACATAGGAGAGTCCCCCAAGCTCGGCACCTTCCAGCCCCAACAACCCCCGAATGGCTGCCCCCATTTTAGTGCGGTAGTTCCAGAGGCTCCCTGGCCGGGTTTCTGCCAGGTCTCCTCTCCTAGGTGAGAAATGTGCCCCAGGTAGGCCAGCCCTCCGACTCGGCAATGAGGACTTTATGCCAAGAAAGGCCGGGGACACATCCCTCACCTGGGGACATTTCTTCCCCCCAAGTTCCATTTTTTCTGGCTCTAAAGTCAGTCACCCTTTAAACATCCTACGTGCTGTTGAGAATCTGTGTACCATTCTGATGACTTTGGAGACAGTCTGACTCTGTGGCCCAGGTTGTAGTCCAGGGACATGACCCTCATTCACCGCCAGCCTCGAAATCACGGGCTTCGGTGGTCCTCCTGCCTAAGCCTCTGGAGTGTCCAGGACAATGGGCACCACAAGCCCAGACCCCTTGTCTGGATGGGTGCAGAGACGGGCTCTCCCTGCATGGCCTATGCTGTCCTGGAACTCCTTAACTACAGCCAACTCCCTATTCAGCCTCTCCAAGAGCTGGGATTCCAGGCATGGGTCGCTGCGCCCAGCCTTCTGTTCCGTTTTTGACAAAGGATCAAGGTCGTGCTCATGGGCTCAACCTCTTCATCCCAGTATTTTGGAGTGCCGAGGCCAGTGACTGGCCTGAGCCAGGGGTTCCAAGACATGCCCGGAAAACTTGGTGAGACCTCGCCTATACCCTCCATCCCAAATGAACCTGGAGTTGTGGTGCACACCTGTTGTTCTGGCTTCTTGGAAGGCCTGTGGGGGATGGCTCACTGGAGCCCGGTGGGCCAAGGTTGCACTGGTCGGCAACAAGCCACCGCCCTCCAGCCTGGGTGAGGAGTGAGATTCTGACTCACACAATAAAAATAAAAGGAAAGAAAAAAGAGCATTCACTTGTGTATGGAGCTGGGATCATCGTGAATAGACAGAGATCACTGGGGAAGGAGGCCGCAGACTTGGTGGTAGAGTTCCCAAAAGATGGTCGATCAGCAGGCAATCGGGCTATGGCTTTGGGATGCCAAGGTGGGGACCACTGGAGTCCAGGAGTTTGAGACCAGTCTGGGTCATGCAGCGAGACCTTGTCGCTCCCTGGAATGCAAGCACTCGAGTCACTCATGGAGGCATCCACAGTCCCAGCTACACAGGATGCGGTGGCCTCCCCATGGGGTGTTCCTTAGTGTTGTCCTCAGTGACAACATGTGCGAGTCCAGGCCAGGCACTGTGGCTCACGGCCGTCACACACACGCCCTGGGAGGCTGTGGTGTGAGGCTACCAGAGCCTGGTTGGAGACCAGGCTGGGCAATGTGGCCAGATACAGTCTTGGCGAGAGGTCCCCAAAATCGAGTCAGACTTGGTGGCCCACAGAGTCAAGGTTGCTCATGGGCCAAGGTGGGAGGACTGCTTGAGTACCTCAGGTTGAGGCCTCAGGAGTCACCATTGTGCTAACACATTCCAGCCCCACCGATGGAGATTCCGGTGAAAAAAGGATACTTCCCATGTGCATCACAACTCCCCAGGCATACTTCGGTGTGGGTGGGGATGGTGGAGTGATTGAGAAGGAAGGGGCACTCCCCCCACCCGAAGTTGGCAGACTGGGTGACCAGAACCTAGGCTAGTCCTGGCATTGCTGGACCACCCTGATCGCTCTGTGCCCGATGGTTGCCCTAGCTCGGGGCCGTCTGTTCTGTGAGCTCACACACATCTTTGCCATGGGGCAGGAGTGTGGAGGGTGGAGCCTTCTGGGACGCATGGCTGAAGGTGCAAGATGGATGTGCCCAGTGGCCACCTTTGAAACTTCCCACGAGTGACAGGCAGGAAAGTGCCTTTTTCTTTCCCATCCTTGAGGGTGACTCCTCGTGCTGGGTGGCAAGGGTCGTGGTGGTGGTGGTGGTGGTGGTGATTATTATTATTTGGAGTTGAAATCCCACTCTATCACTGAGACCAGAGTTCAGAGGCACGTTCACGGCCACTGTGGACTCCACCTGACGGGCTCAGGCGATTCTCCTGCATCGATGCCCCAAGTGTCTGGATCCACAGTCCTGCACCACCATGCCCGGCTAATCCTTGGATTTATTTTTGATGGCCCAGACCTGGTCTCACCCAGTGTCCTGGGCTGGTCTCGAACCTACAGGCTCAGTCCTACACTTGCCTTGGCCTACGAAGGGCTGGCATGGCAGTCTGAGCCCCTGAGCCTGGGCTGTGGTTGTGGTGGGGTGGTTGGTGATTTTATTTTTATTCAGTGTCCTGTCCTGTCACCCAGGACAGATTGTAGGGGCCTGCTCTCAGCCACCACGGCCTCCACCTGCTGTCCTCTGGAGATCCTCCCACCATGGCCTCCTAAGTGGCTGGAACAACATATGTGTGGCACCATGCTTGGCTCATTTTTGTTGGTTTCTTGTAGAGAAGGTGCCCGGGATGGTCTCGAACATGGGGGCTCAGGCCATCCTCTCACCTCAGCCTCCCAAAGCACCAGGGTGACAGGCATGAGTCCCTCACGCTGGCCTTAACTCTACTATCAGGGCCCCACTGCAAAGTCTGCTCCCTTCAAATGACCTGGGACCCCGGAGAAGGCAGCTGGAATCTCCCACAAACCCACCCTGGTGCAGCGCATGTGGCAGGGGCATGTCTTCACTGGGGCAGCCACCCTTCAGCCTGCCTCATTCTCCAGGGTGGACCCAGTCACTCCTCCCAGGGACTGCCTCGGGGAAAGGGAGGTTGTGACTCTCAAACCTTGGGGGGGCGGTCGGGTAACACACGACTGTCTCCTCTGCACTTAGGAATGTCAAGACAGGAAGATAGCCAGAGCCTGGGAGCTGGTGCCAGGCTGGAACATAGAAAGCCCCTACCTTGACCCCAAGTAAAACCAAGAAAGCCTTGAGTGAGGGCAGGCCTGGTGGAAGGATCACCTCAGGCTCAGAGTTCAAGAGCAGGCAGGAAGACCAGGATGTCGACCAAATGGGAAGCCTGTGATTGCAGCAGTTTGGGAGTCTGAGACCAAAAGGAAGGCCCGAGTTGGGCGGTTTGAGAGCATCCAGGGCTACCTAATGAGGAAACAAAAGAGACAGAGAGAGGAAAAGAAAGAAAGAAATCCATTCTCCTGCAAACCCTCTGCCCTCAGTCCTTCCCCCCCTGCTCCCGCCATGTGAGTGTCCCCCAAGCTCGGCACCTTCCAGCACCAAACACCCCAATGTCTGTCCCCACTTTGGTGTGTAATTTCCCGAGGCTACCTGGCCGAGTTAGTGCCGGCTCTTCTCTCCAAGGTGAGAACTGTGTCCGTCAGACCGACCCTCCCACTTAGCAGCAAGGACCTCCCGCCAAGAAAGGCCAGGAAAACATCTCACCCGGGGAAATTTCTTCCCCCCAAAACCATGTTTCCTGGCTCTAAAGCCAGTCACCTTTTGAACACACCATGCACACTTGAGAATCTGTGTATGATTCTGATGTTTTTGGAGACAAGGTCTGGCTCTGTGTCCCAGGAGGGGCCCTCAGACAAGACCTTCATTCACCACCAGCCTTGAAATCGTGGGCTCCGGCTATCCTCCCACCTCAGCCTCTCGAGTGTCCGGGATGACGGTCATCTTGACACCAGACACCCTTGTTTGGATGGGTTTGGAGACAATATCTTCCTCTACTGCCCGGGCTGGCCTTGGGCTCCTGGGCTCCAGTCATCCTCCCACCTTGGCCACCCAGAGCGCTGGGATTCCAGGCATGGGACGCTGCACCAGGCCTTCTGGTTCATTTTCAATGAAGGATAGAGGGTGGGCTCAGGGGTTCAGCCTCATCATCCCAGCACTTTGGGAGGCCAAGGCCAGTGGCCAACCTGAGTCCTGGGCTGAGACCCACCCATGCATCTCAGCAAGACCTTGTTGCTACACTCCATCCCAGATGAGCCAGGTGTAATGAGGTGCACCTGTCATTGTGGCTCCTCGGAAGGCTGGGGAAAGGCTCGCTGGAATCCAGCAACCCGAGACTGCAGTGGCGCGGAGTGAGAAACCTCCCTCCAGCCTGGGCTGCAGAGTGAGATTCCAACTCAAAGAAAAAAAGTAAAGGGAAGAAGAACATCCATTTGTTTATGGAGTTGTGATCATCGTGAACAGACAGAGATCTTTTGGAAAGGACCCTGCAACCTTGGGCCTTGAGTTCCCAAAAGAAGGTGGATCAGCAGACAATTGGGCTGTGGCTTTGGGAAGCTGAGGCAGGGGACCGCTGGAGCACAGAAATTTGAGACCCACCTGAGTCACGTAGTGAGAACTCATTGCTCTCCAGAATGCAAACATTGGAGTCCCGCATGGTGGCACCTGTGGTCCCAGCTACATAGGATGCAATGGCCCCGACCTGGGGTGTGCCTTTGCATAGCCCTTGCTGACAGCAAGTGCGAGTCCAGGTTGGGCACCGTGACTCATGGACATCAGACCCACGCCCTTGTAGGCCGAGGCACGAGGCTACCTGAGCCCTGGGGTCAGATACCAGGTTGGGCGGCATGGCCAGAACTAGTCTCGGTGAGAGGTCCCCAAAGTAGCATCAGGCATGGTGGTCCCTGGAGCCCTGGCTGTTCGGGAGCCGAGGCAGGGGGATGACCTGAGCCCCACAGGATGAATCACCAGGAGCCACGATCATGCCACCTCACACCAGCCCTGCTGATGGAGACTCTGGCAAAAAAAATACACCTCCCATGTGCATCAAGATGAGCGTTGACAGCTCCCCAGGGAAACTTCCGTGTTGGCCCTCCCCCTGCTCAAAGTTGGCAGACTTGGTGACCAAAAACGGGGCTACCCCCAGCCTTGCTGCATCACCTTGCTCACTCTGTGCCCAATGTGTGCCTTAGCTCAGGGACATCTGTTCATTGAGCTCACACATGTCTTTGTTGTGGGGCATGAGTGTGAAGCATGGAGGCAGGCCACCTGAGGCACATGACCAAAAATGTGGGACGGACATGCCAGGTGGCCACTTTTGAAACCTCCCATGAATGACAGGTCTGAAAGTGCCTTTTCCTCTCCCATCCCTGAGGGTGACTCCTTTCACTGGGTGGCAAGGGTGGTTGTGGTGGTGGTGGTGGTGATTGTTATTATTTGGAGTTGGAATTCCACTCTGTCTCCCAGGCCAGAATGCAGGGGCATGCAAACAGCCACCGCAGACTCTACCTGTAGGGCTTAGGTGATCCTCTCACCTCGGCCCACCAAATTTCTGGAACCACAGGCCTGCACCACCATTACTGACTAATCTCAGGGTTTACTTTTGATGTCTGAAATGACATCTCACCCCGTGTCCTGGGTTGATGTCGAACCCACAGGCTCAGGTTGTCCCCACTCTTGGCCTCTGTAGGGCTGGGATGCCAGATTGAGCCCCTGAACCTGGCCTCTGGTTTTGGTGGTGGTAGTGGTTGGTATTAGTATTCTAAGTCAGAGTCCTGCTCTGTCACCCAAGCCAGAGCACAGAGACACACTCTTGGCCACTGCAGCCTCCACCAGCAGGGCTCTGGTGATCCTTCCCCCACAGTCTGCTTAGTGGCTGGCATGACAGGCATGCACCACCATGCTCGGATCAATTTTTTGGCTTTTTGTAGATACGAGGTCTCGCCAAGGTGCCCAGGCTGGTCTCGAACCCGGGGGCTAAGTTCGTTCTCTTGCCTTGGACGCCCAGAATGCCAGGATGACAGGTCTGAGCCCCTGTGCCCAGCCTGCACACCTCTCTCGGGACCCACCTCGAGGACTGCTCCCTTCTGATGACCTGGGATCCCAGAGAGTGTGACTATAGTCGCCAGCCAAGTCCTCCCCTGATGGAGTGCCTGCAGCAGTGGTGAGTCCCCGCCCGGGCTCCAAACCTCCTTTTGCCTTTTTCCCAACATAGCAAGCCCCCACCATGACCCCAAGAAAAACCCAGAAAACTTTGGGTGAGGGCAGGCCTCGGCGGGAGGATTGCCTCTGGCCCAGAGTTCAAGACCAGGCAGGAAAACCAGGATGTTAAGCAAATGGAAAGCCTGTGTTCACAGCAGTTTGGGAGACCAAGGCCAAGAGGATGTCCCGAGTTGGGCGGTTTGAGAGCAACCTGGACAACCTAGTAAGGAAAGAAAAGAAAAGAAAGAAAGGAAAGAAAGAAAGGAAGGAAGGAAGGAAGGAAGGAAGGAAGGAAGGAAGACATAAAGAAAATCTAAGTCAACAAAGAAATCCTTTCATCTGAAAACCTTCTGCCCTCAGTTCTTCCCTCCCGCCCACACACATACAATGATACCCTAAGCTCGGCATCTTACAACGCCAACCCCCACAATGGCTGCCCCCTCTTAGGTGCAGGAGTTCCAGAGACTCCCTGGCTGGATTCCTGCTGACTCTCCTCTCTGAGGTGAGAATTGTGCCCCAGGCAGGCCAGTTCTATGACTTGGCAAAGGAAATGTTACACCAAGAAATGCCAGGGACACATCCCTCACCTGGGGACATTTCTTCCTACCAAGTCCATTTTTTCCTGGCTGTAAAGTCAGTCACCCTTAGAACACACCATGTGAATTTGAGAAACTGTATGATTCTGATGTTTGGAGACAGGTTCTGGCTCTGTGGCCCAGGCTGGTGCCTGGGGACACGACCATCATTCACCACCAACCTCAGAATCATGGGTTCTGGTGATCCTCCACCTCAGCCTATGGAGTGACTGGGATGATGGGCACCACGTCCCCAGAGCCCCTGTTTGAATGGGTGCAGAGACGGGGTCTCCCCACTAGGTTGGGTTTGGCCTTGAGCATATGGACGATAGTCATCCTCCCAATTCAGCCACCCAGAGTGCTGGGATTCCAGGCATTGGCCGCCACGCCTGGCCTTCTGGATCTTTTTTGATGAAGGATCGAGGCTGGGCTTGGGGGCTAAGCCTAATCATTACAGCACTTTGGGAGGCTGAGGCCAGTGGCTGGTCTGAGCCTGCATGTCTGAGACACATCCAGGAAATTCGGCAAGACCTCATCTCTACCCTCCATCCCAAATGAGTTGGGTGTGGTGGCATGCACCTGTCGTTCCGGCTCCTCAGAAGGCCGGTGGGGAAGAATAGCCAGAGCCTTGGGGGCTGAGGCTGCAGTGGCTGGCAGCGAGTCACTGTCATCCAGCCTGGAAGACAGAGTGAGTCTCTGACTCAAAAAAATAAAAGGAAAGAAAAGAAGAGCATTCATTTGTGTATCGAGTTGTGATCATCATATACAGACAGAGATCATTGGGGAAGAGGGCCGAAATCTTGGGTATAGAGTTCCTGAAAGATGGTGAATCAGCAGACAATTGGGCTGTGGCTTTGGGAGGCTGAGGTGGGGGACCGCTGGAGCCTGGGAGTTCGAAACCAGCCTGGGTCACATAGTGAGACCTCGTCACTCGCTGGAGCACAAACTTTCGAGTCACCTTTGTTGGCTTACAAATCCCAGCTACATGGGATGCAATGACCTACCTCCCGAAGCATACCTTTGTGTCGCCCCCTCTGACAGCACATGTGAGTCCAGGCTGTACGCCGTGGCTCATGGCTGTCAGCCCTGCTCCCTTGGAGACCGAGGCAGGAGGCTACTTGAGCCCAGGGGTCAGAGACTAGCCCAGATGATGTGGCCAGACCTCTTCTGGGCACAAGATCCCCAACATAGTCAGGCGTGGTATACCCAGTAGTCCTGGCTGCTCAGGGGCAGAGGCAGGAGGATAGACTGAGTCCCAACGGTAGAGGCCCTGAAGCCACGATCCTGTTGCGATGGCCCAGCCCAGCTGATGGAGACACCGATGACAAAAAAGGACAACTCCCACATCCATCACAATGGGTTACCTCGGCTCCCCAGTTAAAGTTCCATGTGGGTGGGTGACGAATGAGAGATCAGAGATGAAGAGGCCCTTGCCATGCCCAAAGTTTCCAGACTGGGTGACCAAAACCGCTGGCCTGATGTGCCGACCCTTGATCACTCTCCACGGCTGCCCTACTCTGGCCGTCTGTTCTGGGAGCTCACATGTGACTTTGCCATTGGGCACGAGTGTGGAGGGTGGAGGCAGGCCATCTGGTGCCCGTGGCCAAAGGGTGGGCTGGATGTGCTGGTGGCCACCTTTGAAGCCTCTGGAAAAGAACAGTCTGGAAACTGACTTTTTCTCTCCCATCCCTGAATTTGACTTCTCGGACTGGACGTCAGGGGTGGTGATGGTGGTGGTGGTGGTGATTATTATTATTATTTGTTGTCAGAATCTTGGTCTGTCACCCAGGCCAGAGTGCAAGGTCACACTCACGGCCATGGTGGACTCCACCTGTCGGGCTCAGATGATCCGCTTGCCTCTGCCCCCCAAGTGGCTGGAACCACTGGTCTGTGCCACCAAACCCGGCTAATTTTTGATTCATTTTTGATAACTTAGATGAGATCTCGCCCCATGTCCCAGGCTGGTGTCAAACCCACAGGCTAAGGCTGTTCACTTGCCTGGGCCTCCTAAGTTTCGGAATGCCAGCCTGAGACCCTCAGCCCAGCCTGTGGTTGTGGTGGTGGTGGTAGGTATTATTATTCTGAGTTGGAGTCCTGCTCTTTCACCCAGGCTGGAGTGCAGGGGACTGCCCTTGGACACCACAGCATCACCCGGCTGGGCTGATCCTCCTGCTGCTCCTCCCGCTGCGGCCTCCAGAGTGGCTGGAAGGACAGATGTGCACCACCATGCTCGGCTCGTTTTTTTTACTTCTTGTAGAGACGAGGTCTCACCAAGGTTCATGGGCTCGTCTTGAACATGGAGACTGAAGCCATCCTCTCTCCTCAGCCTTCCAGAGGGCTGGGATGACAGGTGTGAGGTCCCATGCCTGGCCTCCACACACCTCTCAGGCCCCACCACAAGGTCCACTACCTTCCAACGACCCAGGACCCCAGAAAGAGAAGCTGGCATCACCGGCTGAGCCCTCTGCTGGGGAGCACCTGCCTCAGGGGTGTGTCTACACTGGGTGCCCACCACTCCTCCCACTTCATTCCCAAGGGTGGACCCTCTGCTCCTCCGAGGGCTGCCTCAGGAAATGGGAGGACAAGACTCTCAAACATTCGGGAGTGTGGAGACGGCCAGGCCATTCACGCCTGTCTCCTCGGCACTTGGGGAGGCCAAAACAGGAAATGGTCATCATCCGGGAACACGATATCAGGCTGGACACCAAAGCAAGTCTCCATCTTGACCCAAAGCAAAAGCCAAAAAACGTTGGGTGAGTGCAGGCCTTGGTGGGATGATACCCTCCAGCACAAAGATCAAGACCACACAGGAACACCAGGATCGACCTAATGGAAAGCCTGTGATTGCAGCAGTTTGAGAGGCCCAGGCTGAGAGGATGGCCCTAGTTGTGCAATTTGAGAGCAGCCTGAGCAACCCAGTGAGGAAATAAAATATAGAAAGAAAGAAAGAGTGCAAGAAAGAAAGAAAGAAAGGAAGGAAGGAAGCAAACAAGAAAGAAAGAAATCCATTCTTCTGCAAACCGCCTGCCCTCAGTCCTCCCCCCCACCACATGTGAGGGTCCCCCAAGTCCAGCACCTTACAACCCTAACTCACCCCTAGTAGCTGCCTCTGCTTTGGTACAGGGATTCCCAGGCTCCCTGACCAGCATCCTGCTGGTTGTCCTCTCTGAGGTTAGAAATGTGCCCCAGGCAGGTCAACCCTCCGACTACACAACGAGGACCTTTCACCAAGAAAGGCCAGGGACAAATGCTTCACCTGGGGACACTTTTTCCTCCACAATCTCATTATTCTTTATCTAAAGCCAGTCGCCCTGTGAACACACCACGTGCAGTTTAGAATCTGTGTACGTTTCTGATGATTTTGGAGACAGGGTCTGGCTCTGTGGAGCACCCTGGTGCCCATGGTCATGACCATGGTTCATTGCCAGGCTCAAATTTGCGAGCTCCAGTGATCCTCCTGCCTCAGCCTCTGGAGTGGTTGGGATGATGGAAGACTCGACCCTAGATTCCCTGTTTAGATGGGTGTGGAGACAGGGTCCCTGGCACTGCCTGGGCTGGCCTTGGGCTCCTGGGTTCCAGCCATCCTCCCACCTCAGACTCCCAGAGTACTGGGATTCCAGGCATGGGCTGTCATGCCAGGCCTTCTGGTTCATTTTTGATGAAGGATTGATCCCAGGCTCTGGGCTCAGTCTTGCCATCCCAATGCTTTGGGAGGTCAGGCTAGCAGCTGGCACAAACCTATGACCAAAAACCACCCAGCTAACCTGGTGAGACCTCGCCTATACACACCATCCCAAATGAGCTCCGCATGCTGGTAAGCACCTGTCATTCCAGCTCCTCGGAATGCTGATGAAAGGCTCACTGGAGTCTGGCGGGCTGACGCTGCAGTGGCTGGAAGTGAGCCACTGCCATAAAGCCTGGGCGAAGGAGTGAGACTCCAACTCAAAGAGAAAAAGGAAGGAAAAAAAAAAAACATCCACTTGTGTATGTACACGGGATGTGGTGGCCTACGTCCTGGGACGTGCCTTTGTGTCACCCCCACTGACAGCACGTGCGAGTAAAGGTTTGGTGTTGTGCCTTATGGCCATCAGGCTTGTGCCCTGGGAGGCCAAGGTGGGAAGTTGCCTGAGTCCCTGGGGTCAGAAACTGGCCTGGGCAATGTGGCCAGACCTCATCTTGGTAAGAGGGCCCCAATATCGAGTCCTGAAGTCCAGGTTGCTCGGTGGCCAAGGCGGGAGGACAGCCTCAGTCCCGCAGGTGGAGGCCCCAGAAGCCAGGATCGTGCTGCGGTACCCCAACCTGGCCGTCGGAGACTTTGGCGACAAAGGAGACCCCTCCAATGTGTGTTACGATGGGCATCCACAGTTCCCCTGGGAAAGGTCCATGTGGCCATGGGATGGAGTGATCAGGAGAGGAAAGGTCCCTCCCCCCATCCAATGGATGCAGACCAGGTGACTGG
The DNA here is from genome assembly GCA_027257055.1 of Cephalopachus bancanus. Classification (NCBI taxonomy): domain Eukaryota; kingdom Metazoa; phylum Chordata; class Mammalia; order Primates; family Tarsiidae; genus Cephalopachus; species Cephalopachus bancanus. The sequence continues at coordinate 21,216 of JAPVLO010001468.1, read as the reverse complement.
AACCTGGGCTGGCTGCGGCATTGCTGGACTTCCTTGATTGTTCTATGCCCCATGGTTGCCCTAACTTGGGATAGTCTATTCCTTGAGCTCACACATGTCTTTGCTGTGGGCACGAGTGTGGATGGTGGAGGTAGGACTTCTGGGACACATGACTGAAGGTGCAGGAAGCACGTGCCCGGAGGCCAACTTTGAAACCACCTGTGAAGACAGGCGGGAAAGTGCCTTTTCCTCTCCCATCCCTGAGGGTGACTCCTCGTCCTGGTTGGCAGGGGTAGTGGTTGAGGCGGTGGTGCTGATTAGTATTTGGAGTTGGAATCCTGCTCTGTCGCCCAGACCTTAGCGCAAGGGCAAGCTCACGGACACCATGGACTCCACCTGCCCTCCTCAGGTGATCCTCCCGTCTTGGCCCACCAAGTGGCTGGAACCACAGCCCTGTGCCACCATGCCCAGCTTATCTTTGGATTTATTTTTGATGGGTGAGACGAGGTCTTACGCCGTGTCCCAGGCTGGTGTCAAACCCGCAGGTCAGACCGTCTACTCACCTGCACGTCTGAAGGACCAGGATGCCTGGCTGAGCCCCTCAGACTGGACTGTTGTTGTTGTGGTGGTAGGTATTAATCTGAGTCAGAGTCCCTCTCTGTTGCCCAGGCTGGAGCGCAGGGGCCTGCTCTTTGCCACCACGTCCTCTACGGCTGGGCTCCAGTGATTCACCCACAGCGGCCACCTGAGTGGCCAAAATGGGAGGCCTGTGCCACCAAGCTTGGCTCACTTTTTTGGCTTCTTGTAGAGATGTGGTCTGGGCAAGGTGCCCAGGCTGTTCTTGAACCTAGGGGTTCATGCCAACCTCTCATCTCAGCCTCCAGAGCACTGGAATGAGAGACGTGAGCCCTCGTGTCTGGCCTCCACACCCCTCTCAGGGGCTCATAGCGAGGTCTGCTCCCTCCCGATGACATGTGACCCCAGAGAGGACGGCCAGAGTAACCTGCAGGAACCCCTGCGGGGGGAGTGCCTGGCAGATGGATGTATCTCCGCCAGCGTTCCCACCCCTCCTTCAGCCTTGTTCCTTAGGGTGGACCTGCTCGATTCTCCCAGGGGCCACCTTGGGGAAAAGGAGGGTGTGACTCTCAAACCTTCAGGGGGACAGGGACAGCTGGGTGACTCACACATCTCTCCTTGGCACTCGGGGAGGCCGGGATGGGAAGATGGCCGGAGCTCGGGCGCTCCAGACCAGGCTGGACACCATAGCAAGACCCCACCTCAACCCAAGCAAAACCAAGAATACCTTGGGTGAGAGTAGACCTCGGCAAGAGGGTTGCCTCCAGCCCAGAGTTCAAGATCAGGCAGGAGACCAGGATGTTGATGAAATTGAAAGTCTGTGTTCACAGGAGTTTGAGAAACCGTGCCAAGAGGATGACCCAAGTTGACCAGTTTGAGAGCAGCCTGGACAATCAAGTGAGGAAAGAAAGAAAGAAAGAAAGAAAGAAAGAAAGAAAGAAAGAAAGAAAGAAAGAAAAAGAAAGAAAGGGAGGGAGGGAGGAAGAAAGAAAGAAAGGATGAAAGGGTGTAAGGAATGTAGGAAGAAAGAAAGGAAGGAAAGAAAGAAATCCATTCTCCTGCAAACCTTCAGCCCTCAGTCCTTCCACCCCCACTCCCCACACATGTAAAGGTCCCCCAAGCTCAGTACCTTTCACCAACAACCCCCCCATGGCGGTTCACACTTTGTGGTAGGAGTTCCCACTTTGTTCTTGGGCTTCAGCCATTCCCTGGCCTTGGCCTCCCAGAGTGCTGGGATTCCAAACGTGGGCTGATGCAGCAGGTCTTCTAGTTCATTTTTGATGGAGGATCAAGGCTGGGCTTGGGGGCTCAGCCATGTCATCCCATTGTTTTGGGTGTTTGAGGCCTTTGGCCAGCCCGAGCCCATGGGCCAAGACCTGCCTGGGTACCTCAGTGAGACATCATCTCTTCCTTCCATCAGTAACGAGCCAGGCATGGTGGCATGCACCTGTCATTCCGGCACATCAGAAGGCTGAGTAAAGGCTTTCCAGAGACCAGTGGCCTGAGACTGTGGTGGCTGTGAGAGAGCCACCGCCCTCCACTCTGGGTGAAGGAGTGAGTCTTCGACTCAGTGAAAAAAAGGAATAAAGAAAAAAAGTAAGAGCACCCATTTTTGTATGAAGTTTGGATCATCGTGAACAGAGATCATTTGGGAAGGAGGGCTGACCTCAAGCCTAGAGTTCCAGAAAGATGATGAATTGGAAGACAATCAGGCTGTCATTTTGTGAGGCTGAGGCAGGGGAACGCTGGATCCTGGGAGATCGAGACTAGCCTGGGTCATTTATCGAGACCTAGTCACTCCCCGAAATGCAAACACTGTAGTCGCGTGTGGTGGTGCCTGTAGTCCCAGCTACATGGGATGCAGTAGCCTCCATCCTGGGTCATGCCTTTGTATCGCCCCTGAAGACAACACTTGTGAGTCTGGGATGGGTACTGTGGCTCACAGCAGTCAGACCCGTTCACTGGGATGTTGAGGCTGGAGCCTGCCTGAGTCCCTGAGTCGGAGACCAGCCCAGGTGATATGGCCAGTACTCGTCTCAGTGAAAGAGCCCCAAAATCAGTCAGGCATGGTGGCCCCCAGAGTACCAGTTGCTTGGAGCTGAGGCGAGAGGACTGCCTGAGTTCCACAGGCTGAGGCTCTGGGAGCCACGATCATGCTACCGCACCCCAGCACCACCAATGGAGACTCCAATGACAAAAAAGGCATCTCTCATGTGCGTCACAATGGGCATCCAGGGCTCCCCAGGGCAACATCTGAGTGGGTGGATGATGATGGTCTGACTGGGAGAGGAAGGGGCCCTTCCCCCACCCTAGCATGGAGCAATCTGTTCCGTGAGCTCAAATGCATCTTTGCTGTGGGGCACAAGTGTGGAGGGTGGAGGCTGGCCTTCTGGGGCGTGTGACCAAGCACGGGACAGAAGTGTCCTGTGGCCACTTTTGAAAACTCCCATGAATGACCGGCCGGAAAGTACCTTTTCCCTCTCCCATCCCTGAGGGTAATTCCTCACGCAAGGTGTCAGGTGTCATGGTGGGGGTAGTGGTGGTGATTATTATAATTTGGAGTCAGAATCCTGCTCTGTCACCAAGGCCAGAGAGCAGGGGCATGCTCACGGCCACCGCAGACTTCATCTGCCGGGCTCAGGCGATCCTCCCACCTCATCCCCCAAGTGGCTGGAACCACAGACCTGCTTCACCATGCCTGGCTGAAATTTGGATTTATTTCTGATGGCCGAGACAAAGACTCGCCCTGTGTCCTGGGCTGGTGTCAAACCCACAGTGTCAGACCGTCCACTCACCTGGGCCTCTGAAGGGCCAGAATCCCAGGTTGAGCCCCTGAGCCTGGCCTGTTGTTGTGGTGGTTTTGGTGGTTGGTATTATTATTCTGAGTCAGAGACCCACTCTGTCACCCAGACTGGAGTGCAGAGGCCCGCTCTCGGTCATTGCGGCCTCCACCTGCTGGGCTCTGGCGATCCTTCCGCTGCAGGCTCCCGAGTGGACAGAATGTCAGGCAGGAACCACCACGCTGGGCTCATTTTTTTGGCTTCATGGAGAAGTTGTCTCGCCACAGTGCCTGGGTTTGTCTTGAACCTGGGTGAGGGCAGGCCTCAGCGGGAGGATAGCCTCTGACCCAGAGTTCAAGACCAGGCAGGAAGACCCAGATGTCACCCAAATGGAAAGCCTGTGATGGCAGCAGATTTGGAGGCCCAGGCCAAGAGTATGGCCTGAGTTGTGAGGTTTGAGAGCAGTCTGAGCAACCTAGTGAGGAAAGAAAAGAAGGAAAGAAAGAAAGAAAGAAAGAAAGAAAGAAAGAAAGAAGGAAGGAAGGAAGGAAGGAAGGAAGGAAGGAAAGAAGGAAAGAAAAAAAGAAATCCATTCTCCTGCAAAACTTCTGCACTCAGTCCTTCCCCCCATGCTGCCCAACATGTGAGGGTTCCCAAAGCTCAGCACTCTCCAGTCCAACTCCCCCCAAATGACTGTCCATTCTTTGGTGCGGGAGTGCCTGAGGCTACCTGACCCGGTTCCTGCTGGCTCTCCTCTCTGAGGTGAGAAATGTACCCCAGGCAGGATGACACTCTGACTCAGCAATGAGGACATTCTGCCAAGAATGGCCAGGTACACATCCCTCACCCTGGAACATTTCTTCCCGCCCAATTCCATTTTTTCTGTTTCAAAAGCCAGTCACAATGAGCACACTACAGGCAGTTGAGAATATGTGCATGATTCTGATGTTTTTGGAGATAGGGTCTGGCTCTGTGGCCTTGGCTGGGGCCGAGGGACATGACCGTTGTTCACCGCCAGCCTCTAAATTATGGGCTCTGGTGATCCTCCTGCCTCAGCCTCTGAAGTGGCCATGACGATGGGCACCTCGACTCCAGAGCCCCTGTTTGAATGGATGTGGAGATGGGGTCTCCCTGTGTGGCCCAGGCTGGCCTTGGTCTTCTGGGCTCCAGCCATTCTCCAGCCTCAGCCTCCAAGATTGCTGGGATTCCAGGCATGGGCCACTGCACAAGGCCTTCTGGTTTGTTTTCAATAAAGGATCAAGGCTGGGTTCGGGGTCTCACACTTGTCATCCCAGCACTTTTGGAGTCAGAGGCCAGTGGTTGGCCTGAGCCTGCAGGCCAAGACCCACCCATACAACTTGGTGAGACCTCATCTCTACCCTCCATCAAAATGAGCTGGGTGTGGTGGCATACGCCTCTCGTTCCAGCTACTTGGGAGGCCGGGGAAAGCTTGCCTGAGTCTGGAGGTGTAGGGCTGTGTTGGCTAGGTGCGAGCCACCTTCCTCCAGCCTTGGCGATGGGTGAGCCCTCTACTCAAAGGAAAAAAGAAAAAAAGAAGAGCATCCATTTGTGTATGGAGTTGGGATCATCATGAACAGACAGAGATCAACTGGGAAGGAGGCCTCAGCCTTGGGCCAAGAGTTCCCAAAATATTTTGGATCAGTAGAAAATCAGTCTGTGGCTTTGGAGGGCCGAGGCAGGTTATCACTGTAGACTGGGAGTTTGATACCAGCCTGGGCCACATAACAAGAACTTGTCGCTTCCTGGAAAACAAAAATTAGTGGTTCATGGTGGCACTCATGGTCCCAGCTACATGGGATGTGGTGATCTCCGTCCCAAGGTGTTCCATTGCATTGACCCCACGGACAGAATGTGGGAGACCATGCCAGACACCATGGCCCATGGCCATCAGCCCACCCTGGGAGACCAAGGTGGCAGGCTACCTGAGCCCTGGGGTCAGAGACCAGCCCTGGCAATGTGGCCAGATCTCATCTTGGTGAGAGGTCCCCTAAATTAAAACAGGCATGGTGGTCCTCAGAGACGTGGCTGCTTGGGGAATGAGAAGGGAGTTCTGCCTGAGCCCCACATGTCCAGGCCCTGGGAGCCACGATCATGCTGCTGCACCCCAGCTCATCCGATGGAGACTCCGGCTCCAAAAAGATGTCTCCCACGTGCATCGTGATGGGCATCCACAGCTCCCCAGGGAAAGTTTCGCTAGGGCAGTAGATGATGGAGTAATAGGTAGAGGAAGGGTACCACCCCTGCCCGAAGGTGGCCGAATGGGCTACCGGAACCTGGGCTGGCTGTGGTGTTGCCTGACTGTCCTGATTACTCTGTGACCCATGGGCACCCTAACTTGGGGCCCTCTGTTCCATGAGCTCACACGAGTCTCTGTTGTGGGGCACAGGTGTGGAGGATGGAGGCAGGGCTGCAGGGGCGTGTGGCTGATGGCACGGGACCACGTTCCCAGTGGCCACCTTTAAAACCTTCCGAGACCGACAGGCCAGAAAGTGCCTTTTCCTCTCCCATTCCTGAGGGTGACTCCTCAGACTGGACGGCAGGGTTGCTGGTGGTGGTGGTGGTGGAGTTTATTATTATTTGGAGTAGGAATTCCTCTCTATCACCCAGGCCAGAGCCCAGGGGCACACTCACGGACACCAGACTCCACTTGCGAGGCTCAGGCAACCCTCCTGCCTCAGCCCCCTAAGTGGCTGCAACCACAGATTTGAGCCACCACTCCTGGTTAATCTTTGGATTTATTTTTGATGGCCGAGATGAAGTCTCACCCACTGTCCCGGGCTGGTCTCGAACCCGTAGGCTCATGGCATCCACTCACCTCTGCCTCCGAAAGGCCGGGTTGCCAGGATGAGCCCCTGAGCACTGCCTGTGTTTGTAATTGTTTTGGTTGGTATAATTATACTGAGTTGGAGACATGCTGTGTCACCCAGGCCAGAGTGCAGGGTCCCATTCTCGGCCACCACAGCCTCCACTGCCTGGGCTCCAGTGATCCTCCCACTGCATCCTCCTGAGAGGCTGGAATGACAGGCATGCGCCACCATGCTTGTCTCATTTTGTTGGTTTCTTGTAGAAATGCGGTCTCACCAAGGTGCCCTGTCTGGTCTCGAACATGGGGGCTCAGGTCATCCTCTCACCTCGGCCTCCAATAGTGCCAGGGTGACAGGTGTGAGCCCTCATGCCCAACCTTCACACCCCTCTCAGAGACCCACTGCAAGGCCCACTCCCTTCAGAAGACCTGAGACCCTGGAATGGGCAGCTGGACTCAACTGTCAAGCCCATCCAGAAGGATTGCCTACTGCAGGGGCATGACTTTGCTGGAAGGCCCATCCCTCCACCCCACTTGCTCCCAAGGGTGGACCCGCTCACTCCTCCCAGGTTCCACCTCGGGGAAAGGGATTGCACCACTCTCAAACTGATGGGGGGGCCGGCAGGGCTACTCACATTTGTCTCCTCAGCACTCAGTCAGGCCGAGATGGAAAAATGGCTAGAGCCCAAGAGCTGAGACCAGGCTGGACACCATAGCATGTCCCCACCTTGAAGTCAAGCAAAACCCAGAAAACCTAGGGTGAGGGGAGTCCTCAGTGGGAGGATCACCTCAGGCCTGATTTGAGGACCAAGAAGGAAGGCCAGGATGTCGACCAAATGGAAAGCCTGTGATCGCAGCAGTTTGGGGAGCCGAGGCCAAGAGGAAGGCCTGAGTTGGGCAGTTTGAGAGCAGCCAGGACTACCTAGTGAGGAAAAAATAGAGAGAGAGAGGAAAAGAAAGAAAGAAAGAAAGAAAGAAAGAAAGAAAGAAAGAAAGAAAAAAAAGAAAGAAAGAAAGAAAGAAAGAAATCCATTCTCCTGCAAAACTTCTGCCCTCAGTCCTTCCCCGGGCCCCAACATGTGAGGGTCTCCCAAGCTCACCACCTTCTAGCCCCAACTCCCCCAATGGCTGCCCCCGCTTTGGTGTGGGAGTTTCTGAGGTTCCCAGGCTGGGTTCCTGCCAACTTTCCCCTCTGAGGTTAGAAATGTGCTCAGGGAGGACGATTCTCCAACTCGACAATGAAGACCTTTTGCAGAGAAGGGCCAAGGACACATCCCTCACCTGGAAACCATTCTTCCCCCAATCCCATTTTTCCTGGCTCTAAAGCCAGTTGCCCTGCGAAGACAGCATGCACAGATGAGAATCTGTTTACGATTCTGATGTTTTTGGAGACAGGGTCTGGCTCTGTGGCCCAGGCTGTGACCCGGGGACATGACCATCATTCAACACCCATCTCAAAATTGTAGGCTCTGGCAATCCTCCCATCGCATGCTCCAGTTTCTTGGACAATGGGCACCTCCACCTCCTGGGAGGTTGAGGCAGGAGTCTGCCTGGGACCAGGGGTCGGAGACCAGCACAGGTGAAGTGGCATGAGCTCTTCTTGGTGAGAGGTCCCCAAAATCGAGTCTGGTGTGGTGGCCCCTGGAGGCTCAGCTGCTCAGGGTCCAAGGTGAGAAGACTACCTGAACCCAGCAGGTCGAGGCCTGGGGACCCACAATCGTGCTGTTGTCCCCCAGACCAGCTGACAGAGACTACGGCTAAAAAAATGATTCCTCCCACATGGGTCACGATGGGCATCCACAGCTCTTCAGGGAAAGGTGCCCATGGGGGGGGGTACGATGGAGAGATCAGGAGAGGAAGAGCCCTTCCTTCCCCTGGTAGGAGGCAGACAGGGTGACCAGAACCTGTGCTGGCCGTGGCAATGCCGGACCACCTTGAATGCTCTGTGCCCGATGGCCACCCTAGCTCAGGGCCATCTGTACCTTGAGCTCACATGCATCTAAACCATGGAATACAAGTGTGGATGGTGGAGGCGGGCCTTCTGGGTTGTGTGGCCCAAGGCGTGGGACAGACGTGCACAGTGGCCACCTTTGAAACCTCCCATGAATGACAGGCGGGAAAGTGCCGTTTCCTCTCCCATCCCTGAGGGTGTTTCCTCACACTGGGTGGCAGGGGAGGTGGTGGTGGTGGTGATGGTGGTGATTATTATTATTTGGAGTCAGAATCACACTCTGTCTCCAAGTTTGGAGTGAAGGGACATGCTCACTGCCACAACAGAATCAACCTGCCGGGCTCAGGTGATCCTCCCGCCTCGGACACCCAAGGGGCTGGAACCACAGGCCAGCACCACCTTGCCTGGCTAACCTTTGGAGTTATTTTTGCTGGCCTAGACAAGTTCTCACCCCATGTCCCAGGCTGGTGTTGAACCTGCAGCTTCAGGCCGTCCACTCACCTGGGCCTCTGAAGGACTGGGAGGCCAGGCTGAGCCCCTGAGCCCAGCCTTCATTGTGGTGATGGTGGTGGTTGGTATAATTATTCTGAGTTGAAGTCCCACTCTGTCACTCAGGTCGGAGTGCAGGTGCCCACTCTCGAACACCTCGGCCTCCACCGACTGGCCTCCAGTGATCCTCATGCTGCAGACTCCCGAGTGGATGGAATGACAAGTGTACGCTACCATGCTTTGCTCACTTTTTTGGTTTTTCATAGAGATGATGTCTCACCAAGGTGCCCGGGCTTGTCTCGCACCTGGGGGCTCAGGCCATCCTCACAACTCGGACTCCAATAGTGCTGGGATGACAGGTGTGAACCCATGTGCCTGTCCTCCACAATGTCTTGGGGGCCCAATGCGAGGCCTGCTCCCTTCTGAAGACCGGGACTCCAGAGAGGGAACCTGGAGTCATCTTCAGGGAGAGGGCCTGACACTCAAACCTTCGGGGAGGCAGGGACGGCCAGTTGACTCAAGCCTATCTCCTCGGCACTTGGGGAGGCAGAGACAGGAAGATGGCCAGAGTCTGGGATCTCAAGACAAGGCTGGACAGCTTAGCAAGCTCCCACCTGGACCCCAAGCAAAACCCAGAAAACCTTGGGTGAGGGCAGGATTCGTTGGGCAGATTGCCTCTGACCCAGAGTTCAAGACAAGACAGGAAGACCAGGATGTTGACCAAATGGAAAGCCTGTGATTGCAACAGTTTGGGCTACCCAGGCCAAGAGGATGACCCGAGTTGGGTGTTTTTAGAGAAGCCTGGGCAACCTATTGAGGAAATAAAAGAAAGAAAGAAAAGAAAGAAAGAAAGAAAGAAAGAAAGAAAGAGAAAGAAAGAAATTCATTCTCCTGCAAACTTTCTGCTCTCAGTCCTTCACTCTAACCCCCAACATGTGAGGGTCCCACAAGCTCGGCACCTTCCAACCCCAACCACCCCATGGCTACCCCCACTTGGGTATGGGAGTTCCTGAGGCTCCCTTGTCGGGTTCCTGCCGGCTTTCCTCTCCGAGGTGAGATATGTATCCAAGACAGGCCTAACATCCGACTCGGCAATGAGGACCTACCCCCAAGAGATTCCAGGTACACATCTCTCACCCGGGGACATTTTGTACCCCCAATCCCATTTTTCCTGGCTCTAAAGTCTGTCACACTGTGAACACACCACTGCAGTTGAGAATCTGTGCACGATTCTGATGTTTTTGGAGACAGAGTCTGGCTCTGTCGCCATGGCTGGGACATGGGGACATGACCATCAATTAAGCCAGCCATGAAATTGTGGGCTTTGGTGATCATCCCTCCTCAGCCTCCAGAGTGGCTGGGACGATGTGCACCTTGACTCCAGACCTCCTGTTTTGATGGGTGTTGAGGCATGGTTTCCCTTTGTGGCCTGGGTTGGCTTGGGCTCCTGGGCTCCTGCCATACTCCCGTGTCGGCCTCCCAGATCACTGGAATTTCAGGCGTGGGCCGCTGCACCAGGCCTTCTGGTTCATTTTCAATGAAGGATCGAGGCTGGGCTTGGGGACTAGGCTCATCATCCCAGCACTTTGGGAAGCCAAGGCCAGCTTCTTTCCTGACAGAACAGGCCAAGACCCACCCAGGCACCTCAGCAAGAACTCGTCTCTACCCTCCATCCCAAATGAACCAGGCATGGTGTCACACGCCTTTGTTCTGGCTCCTTGGAGGGCCAGGAAAAGGCTTGACAGAACCCAGTGGGCCGAGGATGCAGTGACCTGGAGTGAGCCACAGCCCTCCAGCCTGGGTGACAGAGTGAGACTCTGACTCAAAGTAAAAAAGAAAAAAAGGAAAAAAAAGAAGAGTATCCATTTATGCATGGAGTTGGGATCATTGTGAACAGACAGAGATCATTTAGGAAAGGGGTCCTAGTCTTGGGTCTAAGTTCCTGAAAGATGGTGGATCAGCAGACATTCAGGCTGTGGATTTGGAAGGCCGAGGCATGTGACTGCTGGAGCCCGGGAGTTTCAAGACCAGCCTGGACCACGTGGTGGGACCTCGTCACTCCCTGTAATGCAAACACGAGTCATGCATGGTGGAGCCCGCTGTCTCAGCTACATGGGATGCGGTGGACTATGTCTAGGGGCGGTCCTTTGCATCACCCCTGCCAACTGAATGTGCAAGTCCAGGCCAGGTACTGTGGCTCACAGCCATCAGCCCTGTGTTCTGGGAGGCCGAGGCAGGAGGCAGCCTCAGTCCATGGGTTGGAGACTAGCCCGGGCGACGTGGCCAGACCTCCTCTCAGTGAGAGGTCCCCAAAATTGAGTCAGGCATGGTGGCCTCCAGAGTACCAGCTGTTCTGGGCCCGAGGTGGGAGGATAACCTCAGCCATGCAGGTTGGGGCTCAGGGAGCCACGATCGTGCCATTGTGCCCCATCTCAGCCCACGGAGACACCGGCGACAAAAAAGACACCTCCTAAGTGCTTCACAACCTGTGTCCACTGTTATCCAGGGAAAGATCTGCGTGGGGGGTAGAGTGATCAGGAGAGGAAGAGGCCTTCCCCCTGCATAAAGGGGGCAGACAATGCATCCAGAACCTGGGCTGGCTGCAGTGTTGTTGAACCACCTTCATTGCTCTGTGTCTGACAACTGCACTAGCTCGGGGCCATCTGTTCTGTGAGCTCACACACCTCTTTGCTGTGGGGCATGAGTGTGGAGGGTGGAGGCAGGAATTCTGGGGCACCTGGTCGAAGGCATGGGATGAACGTGTCCGGTGGCCACCTTTGAAACCTCCCATGAATGACAGGCCGGAAAGTGCCTTTTCATCTCCCATCCCTGAGGGTGACACCTTACGCTGGGAGACAGGGATGGAAGTGGTGGTGGTGGTGCTGATTATTATTATTTGGAGTTGGAATCCCACCCTGTCACCCTGGTCAGAGCATACGGGCATGCTCACGGCCAGAGGACTCCACCTGCCAGGTGATCCTCCAGCCTAGGCCCCCAGAGTGGTTGGAACTGCACTCCTGCATCACTATGCCTGGCTAATCTTTTAATTTATTTTTGTTGGCCGAGACAAGGTCTCGCCCCATTTCCAGGGCTTGTGTCAAACCCGCAGGCTCAGACTGTCCACTCGCCTGGGCCTCTGAAGGGCGGGGATGGCAGCCTGAGACCTTGATCCTGGCTTGTGGTTGTGGTGGTTGTGGTGTGATTATTGTTATTTGGAGTTGGAGTCACACTCTGTCACCCAGGCTGGAGCACAGGGGCATGCTCATGGCCACTGTGGGTTTCACCTGCCATGCTCAGTCTTTCCTTCTGCCTCAGCCCCCAAAGTGGCTGGAAACACAGTCTGCGATGCCACGTTCGAATCATTTTTGGATTTATATTTTATGGCTGAGATGAGGTCTCTCCCCATGCCCTGAGCTGTCATCAAACCCACAGGCTGAGGCTGTCCACTCACCTGGGCCTCCGAAAGGCTGGAATGTCAGGCTGAGCCCCTGAGGCAGGCCTGGGATTGTGGTGGTGGTGGTGGTTGGTATTATTAATCTGAATCGGAGTCCCGCTCTGTCACCCAGGCTGGAGCACAGGGACCCGCTCACGGCCACCAGGCCTCCACCAGCTGGGCTCCAGCAGTCCTCCTGCCACAGCATTCCAAGTGGCTGGAGTGACAGGCATGCACCATTCACACTGAGCTCATTCGTTTGGCTTTTTGTAGAGACGAGGTCTCACCAAGGTGCCCAGGTTGGTCTCAAATCTAGGGGATCAGGCCATCCTCTTGCCTCAGCCTCCCAGTTTGCCAGGATGACAGGCATAAGCCCCCATGCCTGGCCTCCCCACCTCTTTGCATCGCCCCTGCAGACAGGACTTGCATGTCCAGACTGGGCACCATGGCTCACGAACATCAGCCCCGTGCCCTGGGAAGCTGAAGTGGGAGGCTGCCTGAGCCCAGGGTTTGGAGACCAGCCCGGGCGACATGGCCAGAACTCATCTCAGCAAGAGTTCCCCAAAATCGAGTTCAGACGTGGTCCTAGCTGATCAGGAGCCAAGGTGGGAGGACTGCCTGAGCACTGCAGGTCGAGACCCTGGTATCCACGATTGTGCCGCCATGCCCCAACCTGGCCCACGGACACTCTGGCAACAAAAAACACGCCTCTGACCTGCACATGACAGACTTTCACTGCTCCCCAGTGAAAGGTCCACCTTGGCGGGAAATGATGGAGTGATCTGGAGAAGAAAGGGCCCTCCCTATCCCCAAAGGTGGCAGGCAGGGTGACTGGAACCTGGAATGGCCACGGCTTTGCTTGACCGCCTTGATCACTCTGTGCCCAATGGCCGTTCTAGCTTGGGGCCGTCTGTTTCTTGAGCTCACACCACGTCTTTGCTATGGGGCCCAAGTGTGGAGGATGGAGGCAGACATTCTGGGGGTGCGTGGCTGAATGTGCGGGACAGATGTGCCTGGTGGGCACCTTTAAAACCTCCTGCAAATGACAGGCTGTAAATTGCCTTTTCCTCTTGCATCCCTGAGGGTGAGTCCTCACTCTGGTCGTCAGGGATGGTGGTGGTGGAGATTATTTTTATTTGGAGTCGGAATCCCGCTCTGTCACCAGGGCAAAGCACAGGGGCTCGCTCATGGCTACTTCAGACTTCACCTGCTAGGCTCAGGTGATCCTCCCTATCTGCACCCCAAGTGAGTGAAACCACTAGCCTGCACAACCACACCTGACTAATCTTTGGATTTATTTTTGATGGCAGACACGAAGTCTCGCACCATGTCCTAAACTGGTGTCGAACAGGCAGGCTCAGGCCATCCACTCACCTGAGCCTCTGAAGGCTGGGATGCCAGGCTGATCCCCTGAGCCCTGCCTGTGGTTGTGGTGGTGGTTGGTAATAATATTCTGAGTCGGAGTCCTACTCTGTCGACCAGGATGTAGCACAGGGACCAACCCTCAGCCACTGCGTCCTCTATCTGCTGGCCTCCTGTGATCCTCCTGCTGTTGCCTCCCAGGTGGCTGGAACAACAAGTGTGTGCCACAATGCTTGGCTCATTTTTTTGGCTTCTTGTAGAGAAGAGGTCTATCCAAGGTGCCCAGGCTGGTCTCAAACCTGGGGGCTAAAGCCATTCTCCAGCCTCAGCCTCCCAGAGCACCAAGATGATAGGCGTGAGCCCCTGGCTGGCCTCCTCACCCCTCTCGGGGTCCAACTGTCAAACCCACTACATTCAATGACCTGGAACACCGGAGAGGGCAGCCAGGGTCACCCCCCGAGCCCTACAAGTGGGGAAATCTGGCTCAGGTGTGTGTCTCTGCTAGGGCACCTAACCCTCCACCCCCATCGTCCCCAGAGTGGACATGCTCGCTCCTCCCAGGGGCCACCTCCGAGAAAGGGAGGGCATGACCCTCTCAAACCTTCTAGGGTGGGTACTGCAAGAAGACTCATGCCTGTCTCCTTGGCAATCAGGGATACTGAGACAGAAAGATGGCCAAAGCCCAGGAGCTTGAGACCAATCTGGACACCATAGCAAGAACGCACCTTGACCCCAAACAAAACCCAGAAAACCTTGGGAGAGGGCAGGCCTCGGCGGGAGGATCACCTGCAGCCCAGAGTTCAAGAAGAGGCAGGAAGACCAGGATATCCACCAAATGGAAAGCCTGTGATTGCAGCAGTTTGGGAGGCCCAGACCCAGAGGATGGCCAGAGTCAGGCGATTTGAGAGCAGGCTGCTCAACCTAGTGGGGAAAGAAATGAAAGAAATAAAGAAACAAATAAACCCATTCCTCTGCAAATCTTCTGCCCTCAGTCCTTCCCCCCAGCCCCCCTTACATTTGAGGGTCCTCCAAGGTTGGCACCTTTCAACACAAACACCCCCAATGGCTGACCCCGCTTTGGTCCGGGAGTTCCCAAGTTTCCCTGGCCTGCTTCATGCTGGCACTCCTCTCCATGGTGAGAAATGCTCCCCAGGCAGGCCAACCCTCTGACTCGGCAATGAAGACCTTCCACCAAGAAAGGCCAGGGACACATCCCTCACCCGGGGACATTTCTTCCCTCACAATTCCATTGTTTTCTGGCTCTAAAGCCATCTGATGTGTGAACACACCATGCGCAGATGAGAATCTGTGTACGATTCTGATGTTTTTAGAGATAGTGTCTGGCTATGTGGCCTATGCTGGTACCCAGGGACACTACCACTGTCCATGGCCAGACTTGAAATCACAGGGTCGGTGAACCTCCCACCCAGCCTCTGAGGTGGCCGCGACGACAGGCACCTCAATTCCAGATCTCCTGTTTGGATGGGTGCGGAGAAGGGGTCTAGCTGCTTGGCCCAGACTGGCCTTGGGCCCTTGGGCTGAAGTCGTCCTCCCTTCTCATCCTCCCAGAGCACTGGGATTCCAGGCATTGGCCACTGCGCCAGGCTTTCTGGTATTTTTTCAATGAAGGGCCAAGGCCAGGGTCAGAAGCTCAGCCTCCTCATCCCAGTGCTTTGGGAGGCCGAGGCCAGCATCCGGCCCAAGCTCACAGGCAGAGACTCGCCTAGGCAACTCAGCAAGACCTCATCTCTACACTCCATCCCAAATGAGCCAGGTGTGGTGGTGCGTGCCTGTCGTTCCAGTTCATGGGAAGCCTGGGTAAGCCTCGCCAGAGCCTGTCGGGCCAAGGCTGCGGTGGCTGGGAGCGAGCCACCACTCTCCAGCCTGGGTTATAGATTTAAACTTTGAGTCAAAGAAAAAAGGAAAAAAGAAAAAAAAGAAGAGCATCCATTTGTGTATGAGGTTGGTATCACTGTGAACAGACAGAAATCATATGGGAATGAGGCCCCAAGCTTGGGCCTAGAGTTCCTGAAAGACAGTGGATCAGCAGACAAATGGGCTGTAGTTTTGGGAGGCTGAGGCAGGGGACCACTGGAGCCTGGGAATGTGAGATCAGCCTGGGTCATGTAGTGAGACCTCGTCGCTCATTGGAATGCAAACACTGGAGTCAGGTGTGGTGGCTCCCATTGTCCCGGCTACACGGTTTGTGGAGGCCTCCATCCTGGAGCATTTCTTTGCATCGCCCCTGCTGACAGAACGTGCAAGTCCAGGCCGGGCACCGTAGTTCATGGCCATTAGTCTTGCGACGTGGAGGCTGAGGTGGGAGGCTGCCTGAGCCCAGAGATCAGAGACCAGCCTGGGCAACGTGGCCAGACCACATCTCGGCAAGAGGTACCCAAAATCGAGTCAGGTGTGGTGGCCCCTGGAGTACTGGTTCCTAGGGTCCCGAGGTGGGAGGAGCACCTGAGCCCCACAGGTCAAGACCCTGGGAGTCATGGTCTTGCTGCAGTGACCCAGCCCGACCAAAGGAGACTCCAGCGATGAAAAGATGCCTCCGAAGTGCATCATGATGGGCATCCTCGGCAACCCAGGAAAAGCTTCACATTGGTGAGGAACAATGGAGCTGTCAGGAGAGGAAAGGGCCCTCCCTCAACCTGAAGGTGGCAGGCAGGGCGAACGGAACCTGGGCCGACTGTGGCATTGTGGGACCACCCTTATTATTATTATTATTATTGTGGGACCACTCTGTGGCCGATGGCCACCCTAGCTTGAGACCGTCTGTTCTGTGAGCTCACATACATCTTTGCTGTGGGGCACAAGCATGGAGGGTTGAGACAGATCTTCTGGGATGCATGGCCAAAGGTGAGGGATGGATGTGCCCAGTGGCCACCTTTGAAACATCCTGCAAATGACAGGCTGGAAAGTGCCTTTTCCTCTGCCCTCCCTGAGGGTGACTCCTCGTGCTGGGTGGTGGAGGAGGTGGTGGTGGCTATGGTGGTGAATATTATTATTTGGAATCAGAATCCTGCTCAGTCACCCAGGCCAGGATGCAGGGGTATGCTCAAGGCCACCGTAGACTCCACCTGCCGGGCTCAGGCAATCATCCCTTCTTGGTTCCCTGATTAGCTGGAACCCCAGACCTCCCGCACCACACCCAGCTAATCCTTGGATTTATTTCTGATGGCCAAGATGTGGTCTCACCCCCTGTCCTGGGCTGGTGTCTAACCCATAGGCTCAGGCCGACCACTCTCCTGGTCCTCTGAAGGGCCAGATTGCCAGGCTGAGCCCCTGAGCCTTTCCTGTGGTGGTGCTGGTAGTTGTGGTGGGTATTAATATTCTGACTTGGAGTCCCACTCTGTTGCCAAGGCCATAACACACGTACATGCTGTCGGCCACCATGGCCTCCACTGGCTGGGCTCCAGTGATCCTCCTGCCATGGCCTCCCGAGTGCCTGAAACAACAGGCATGTGCCACCACATTTGGCTCATTTTTTTGGCTTCTTGTAGGGATGAGGTCTTGCCAAGGTGCCTGGGCTGGTCTCGAACCCGGGCATCAGGCCATCCTCTCGCCTCAGCCTCCCAGAGCGCTGGGATGACAGGCATGAGCTAATGCCCCTGGCCTCAACACCCCTTTTGGGGCCCCACCAGGAATCCCACTCCCTACTGATGTCACGGGATCCTAGAGAAGGCAGCTGGAGTCGCCCTCTGAGCCCTCCCCTTGAGGAGCACCTGGCACAGGAGAGTGTCTCTGGTGGGGTGCATAACACTCTACCCGCCTGGTTCCCCAGGGTGGACCCACTCGCTCCTACCAGGGGCCACCTCGGGCAATGGGAGGGCGTGACTCTCAAACATTCAGGGGGCAGGGATGGCTGAGTGACTCACGTTTGACTCATTGGAACTTGGGGAGGCTGAAATGGGAAGATGGCTGATGTCCAGGAGCTTGAGACCAGTCTGGACATGATAGCAGGCCCACACCTCATCCCCAAGCAAAACCAAGAATACCTTGGGTGAGGGCAGCTATCCTCCAGAGGATCGCTTCCAACCCAGAGTTCAAGACCAGGTAGGAATACCAGGATATCGTCCAAATGGAAAGCATGTGATAGCAGCAGTTTTGGAGGCCCAGGCTGAGAGCATGGCCAGTCAGGTGGTTTGAGAGCAGCCTGGTCAACTTAGTGAGGAAATAAAAGAAAGAAAGAAAGAAAGAAATCCATTATCCTGCAAACTTTCTGCCCTTCATCCTTCCCCCCACGCCCCCCACATATGAGGGTTCCCCAAGCTCGACACCTTCCAGCCCCAAACCCCCAAATGGCTGCCTCCACTTTGGTTTGGGAGCTTCTAAGGTTCCCTGACCTGTTACATGCCGGCTCTCCTCTCTGAGGTGAGAAATGTTCCCCAGGCAGGCCGACCCTCTGACTCAGCAACAAGGACCTTCCACCAAGTGAGACCAGGGACACATCCCTCACTTGGAGACATTTATTCCTCCCCAATCCCATCTTTCCTGACTATAAAGCCAGTCGCCCTGTTAACACATCACACACAGATGAGAATCTGTGTACAATACTGAAGATTTTGGAGACAGGGTTTGGCTCTGAATCCCAAGCTAGGGCCTGGGGACACGGCTGTCGCTCCTGGCCAACCTCAAAATTGCAGACTCTGGTGATCCTCCCGCTCAGCCTCTGGAGTGGCTGGGATGATGGGCACCTCGACCCCAGACAACCTGTTTGAGTGAGTGCAGAGATGGGGTCTCCCTGCATGGTCCAGGTGGGCCTTGGGCTCCTGGGATCCAGCCATCCTCCTGCTTCAGGCTCACAGAGCACTGAGATTCCAGGTGTGGGTGGCTGTGACAGGACTTCTTGTTCGTTTTCGATGAAGGACTTAGGGTTTGCTCAGGGGCTTAGACTAGTCATCCCAGTGCATTGGAAAGCTGAGGCCAGTGGCCAGCTGGAGTCCGTGGTTGGAGTCCCACCCAGACACCTTGGTGAGACCTCATCTCAACCCTCCATCCTAAATAAGCTGGGCATGGTGTCACCTACCTGGCTTTCTGGTTCATGGGAAGGCGGGGGAAAGGCTCACCAAGGCCCAGTGGCTGAGGTTGCGGTGTTTGGTAGCAAGCCACCACTATTAAGCCTGGGCAATGGAGTGAGACTCCGACTAATAGAAAAAAAGCAAAAATGGAAAAAAAAGAAAAGCATCCATTTGTGTATGGAGTTGGTATCACTGTGAAAGCACAGAGATCATTTGGGAAGGAGACCCCAGCCTTGGGTCTATAGTTCCCGAAAGATGGTTGATGGGCAGACAGTTGGGCTGTGGCTTTGGGAGGCCGAGGCAGGGAACTGCTGGAGCACGGGAATTTGGACCAGCCTGGGCCACATAGCGAGACCTCATCGCTCCCCTAAATACAAACACTGGATTGCATATGGTGGCACCTGTGGTCCCAGATACATGGGATGCAATGGCCTCTATCCTGGGGCATTCCATAGCATTGGGCATGCCCACAGAATGTGTGAGTCCTGGCTGGGCACCGTGGCTCATGACCATCAGCCCTGCACCCTGGGAAGTCGAGGCGGGAAGCTGCCTGAGCCCAGGTGTTGGAGACTAGCCCAGGTGACATGACCAGACCTTGTCTCTGCGAGAGGTACCCAAAATTGAGTCAGCTGTGGTGGCCTTTGGAGTCCTGGCTGCTTGGGGTCTGAGGCGGGAGGATAACCTGAGTCCCACAGGGTGAGGACATGGGAGCCACAATCATGCTGCTGTGCCACAGCTCAGCTGACGGAGACTCCGGCGACAAAAAAGAGGCCTCCCACAGGCGTCCCAACAGGTGTCCATGGCTCTCCAGGTAAAGATATGCATGGGCAGGGGACGATGGAGTGATTGGGAGAGGAAGGGGTCCTCCCTCCACCCGAAGGTGGCAGACAGAGGACTAGAACTTGGCTGGCTGCGGCGTTGCAAGACCATCTTGATCACTCTGTGCCTGACATACAGCCTAGCTGGCGGACATCTCTTCCGTAAGTTCACACACTTATTTGCCATGGGGCATGAGTGTGGAGGATGGAGGCAGGAATTCTGAGGAACGTGGCCAAAAGGAAGGGATGGATATGCCCAGTGGCCACCTTTGAAACCTCCTGCGAATGACAGGCCAGAAACTGCCTCTTCCTTTCCCATCCCTGAGGCTGACTCCTCGTGCTGGGTGTCAGGGTGCTGGTGGTGGTGAATTTTACTATTTGGAGTAAGAATCCTGCTCATTCACCCAGACCGGAGTGCAGGGTCATGCTCATGGCCACCACGGACTCCACCTGCTGGCCTCAAGCAATCCTCCTGCCTTGGCCCCCCAAGTGGCTGGAACCAAAGTGCTGCACCATCATGCCTGGAAAATCTTTGGATTCATTTTTTATGGCTGAGATGAGTTCTCTCCCATATCCCAGGCTGATGTCGAACCCACGGGCATAGGCCGTCCACTCACCTGGGCCTCCAAAGGGCTAGGAGGCAAAGCTGAGCCTCTGATCCTGGCCTGTGGTTGTGATGGTGGTTGGTATTATTATTCTGAGTTGGAGTCCCACTCTGTTGTCAAGTCTGGAGCCCAGGGTCCCACTCCCGGCCACTGCAGTCTCCACTGGCTGGGATCCAGCAATTCTCCCACCATGGCCTCCCTAGTGGCCAGGACAGGCATGCACCATCACGCTCAGCTTCTTTTTTTTTTGGCCTCCTGTAGAGACGAGGTCTTGCCAAGGTGCTCAGGCTAATCTCGAACCCGGGGGCTCAGGCCATCCTCTCTCCTCAGGCTCCCAGAAAGCTGGGATGACATGTGTGAGCCCACAAACCCAGCCTCCACACCCCTCCCAGGGCCCCACCGCTAGCACTGCTCCCTTGCAAAGTCCCGGGACTCTGGAGAGGGCAACCAAAATCACTGACTGAGCCCTCCCTGGCATGTGTGCCTGGCCCAGCCACTTGTCTCAGCTGGGGCACCCACCCCTTCACACACCTTGTTTCCCAGGTTGGACCCACTTGCTCCTCCTAGGGAGATCCTGGGGAAAAGGGAGGGCGTCTTTCAAAATTGTGGGGGGTGGAGACTGCTGGGTGACTCAGGTATGTCTCCTTGGCACTCGGGTAGGCTGAGACGGGAAGATGGCCAGAGCCCAGGAGCTCGATACCAGGCTGGACACCATAGCAAAACCCTACCTCAACCCCAAGCAATACCCAGAAAACCTTGGGTGAGGGCAGACCATGGCAGGAGGATAGCCTCCAGCCCAGAGTTCAAGAACAAGCAAGAAGACCAGGATGACACCCAAATGGGAAGCCTATGATCACAGCAGTTTTGGAGGCCTGGGACAAGAGGATGGCCCGAATCAGGCAGCTTGAGAGCAGCCTGGGCAACCTAGTGAGGAAAGAAAAGACATGATACAAGAAAGAGAGAAAGAAAGAAAGAAAGAAAGAAAGAAAGAAAGAAAGAAAGAAAGAAAGAAAGGAAGGAAGGAAGGAAGGAAGGAAGAAAGAAAGATAAATCCATTTCCTGAAAATCTGCCCTCAGTCCTTCCCACCCATCTCCTCCACATGTGACAGTCCCCCAACTCGACACCCTCCAGCCACAACCCCCCCAGTGACTGACCCCACTTTGGTGTGGAAGTTCACAAGCCTCCTTGGTCGGGTTCCCGCCGGCTCTCTTCTCCGAGGTAAGAAATGTGCTACAGGCAGGCCAACCCTCTGACTTGGCAATGAGGACCTTCCAAAGGAAAGGCCAGGGGCACCTGCCTCACCCAGGGACATTTCTTCCCTGCAATCCCATTTTTCTAGGCTTTAAAGAAAGTTGCCCTGTGAACACACCATGC